>DVQP01003566.1:0-10656 GCA_018231745.1 Danaus eresimus
TAGCATAATATAAGGCAATAAGAAACTGAACATTATGAAGCATCAAGTTTTAACATATTTTAGTTCCATTGGCAGTCCTTGTATCAGAGTCTATAACACCATATTCAAATCAAGTAAGAATGAACAATTTAGTTATATCTCGCATAACCTTTACATGTCTATAGTCTGAGTGTGCTCTGCAAACTTACATTTAAAATAAAATCATTAAATAAGTCCATCATTTCACTTTTTTAATATTATAACCATGACATAACTATTTTAAATGCTTCCAGCAGCACTTTTCCTGTGAATGTGCTTGTTTACGTTAAACTGGGATTTATATGAAGAAATAACTAGTGTATTTTTATTTTATTGTGAATTAAATCAATACCTTACAAACTTAACCTATGAAATTGATAACAACTATATGCAACACAAGATGAGCAAAAATGAAATCTGCGAATCCTCTCTCAGCACTCAAGCCCTGGAACTCATTTTTATTCTCCGGATTAACTTGCAGTCTCAAGCAAACTGAAACCAAATAATGATCATAAGGCAACACATAAATGCGGTTTCAGGAAACAAAGGTAAAGTAATAATTAATGTTAATACACTTACCACCGAGTACAAAGCAGCTTACAGTGGAAATAAATCCACTTAAAAAGGAATTGAATGGGAAGGTGCCGACAAGGCAACAATATACAAACTGTATAACGGCCGTGAGAAAGACATATAACAAATAGGCGTCAATTATTTTCAGCTTTTTGGGTGTCTTGGTAGTATATTCTTGATATAGTTTTGGAATTACAGACGTAAGAGAACTCATTTTTATTATTTTTTATTCCTCAATACGGCCTTTAACAATTGACGTGTTTAGATTATTGACAAAATATGACGTGGTGAGTTTAACAGATATAAATCATCTTGACAGATTATTAAAATAAAATAATAACATTGCATACCGATGTGTGTTAAAATTACATAATATAGTAAGACGCAAAATAGGATATTTATCAAATTCCTATAATGAGATTCATCTCAAATTTTTTTATTAGTTAACTGTATAAAAGATGTTAAATGGGACCCATCATTGGAATCTGTGACATTGTTGTAATGGACAGAATTATGTGCTCTGTATTAATGTGTCAAATAAATTGCATGTCATTCACAATTGTTACAATCATTTTAGGTGTCGATACTGCATAAAGTTTTTATTTAACAAAACCTTATAAATTGTGTTTCAAATTTAAACAAGCTTAAGAATGTTAAGTTTAAATGAAAATTTTCCTGAGTATGCTGTGCCTGGAGCCAAACAAGTACGCTTCGAACCGTATGCCGACAACGGAGGCAGCGTTGTAGCAATTGCCGGTGATGACTACGCTGTAATTGGAGCCGATACTCGTCTAAGCACTGGTTTTTCGATATACACAAGAGAACAAAAGAAGCTCTTTAAACTCTCCGACCGCACTGTTCTTGGGGCTACAGGCTGCTGGTGCGACACATTAACACTCACCCGTCTTTTGCAAGCTCGGATGCAGATGTACGAACATGAACATAACAAAGCCATGTCAACACCAGCGGTAGCTCAAATGTTGTCAACTATGTTGTATTACAAGAGATTTTTCCCTTACTATATCTCTAATGTACTAGCTGGCTTGGATGCTGATGGAAAAGGGTGTGTTTATAGCTACGACCCTATCGGTCATTGTGAGAGATCAAACTACCGCGCGGGCGGGTCTGCTGGAGCTCAGCTACAACCCTTATTGGACAATCAAATAGGACTTAAAAATATGCAAAATGTCACTGAGGCTCCCTTATCCAGGGAAAAGGCTCTGGCACTTCTTAAGGATGTTTTTATAAGTGCAGCTGAGCGTGACATATATACTGGCGACAGTATCTACATACTCATCATCACCGCAAATGGTATTCAGGAGGAGAAGTTTGAACTTCGTAAAGATTAATTTTTTATTTGAAAATAAATTCATTAAAATATCAACAAGTGTTTATTTTTCTATGTTAACAATAAAAAAAGTTAAACAAGTAACTGACTTTATTCTATCAATAATTACAGGGTAACTACAGTATAATTATATATTTGTTCAATACTATATACAAATATTAATAAACAATTATATTTATTTATTATATTTAGGCATAACAAAAATATTTTGTGGAAAGATTTTGTCAAACATTTCTTTTACAACCTCTTGTCTGGTTGTGTCACCTAGAACTGTTGCTTTTAACCGAGGGGGTATTGTGTTCCCGGCCACCAGGGGGTGAATGTTGTAACATAACTCAACCTTGTCTCTGGGTGGTACAGTGACAGAGAACTTTTTGTACCCTGAAAACATATAAGCATCGGTGCCCTCCACAGAGAGACTCAGTCTGATTGGAGTATTAGTTTTCCCAATTAGAGTACATTTCAATGGCACAGATGTTTGGAGGTCAACAACCTCTGGATAATTGACTTCAACAGTAATCGGGCAATCATCTATGGGAAGTGGCGAGAGGGCTGTAGTGCTCTTTACACAATGGTCATCTGTGTTACTCTCTCTACGCCACGAGATGTTGTACAAGCCTACCCTTGTACCAGTTTCCTTTGGTTTGTACTTAGCCTGTATACATATGGCATCACAGGCCACATTCTTCTCAGCCACTTGTAGATGGCTTATACATGATTGAGGTTTTTTATTATCAGCATACCTAAAGCTTTCTACCGTTTCTAATTCTGTGTCTAAAATAACTAAATTCCAGGGACTTAAGATTTTTATTTGAGGCATAACTATAAATGGATCATCTACATAGCATTTCGTTATAGGCTGAAAGTTCATGGACATGAAACTGGTGGTTACATCAAAAGGTTTGATCACTGTGATTTTCGTTGTGAATTCTTTTGAACACTCAAGTTTAGGTGTGTCGTAAGCATCTACTATGTATGTCACTTTTATTTGAACAGTTGTTGTGGCTGTTCTATTAGTTTTTAAATAAAATGTGTTTGAATATGAAGAACTTTTATTCACATCTCCCACACAAAGTTTTATGGGTTGGGCTTCAGCTTCACCATGTCTAAAACCCAACTCTGTGACCGATTCAGGGTTTGGATTATCAGGAGAGCTTAAAAGTGACAGTACTATTGACATATCATGAACGGGACCATCTTCATGGTTTATCACCATGAAAGTGGTGGGAAACCACTCGCCTTGTAAAGCTGGCACTGCATTTTTAATATCTAAAGAGAGTCTACATTCCCTGCTGGTAATGGATGTAGTGGTCAAAGGCAGGATACAATCAAATTCATAGTCAGTTTTAGGACTCAATATAAAGTGTAATAATTCAGGATGGACTGTGGGCTCTACATTCTTAATTTCATCAATTTTAAAGTTCATTATAATTTTTCTTCTGTCACTGTCCAATACAAAAGATACACTTTTGATTTTCATTTCGGATCCATTATCATGTGGACTGGCTTTAAACTGACACAGAAACCGTTTAACTTCTCCTCCGATCAGTTTCAGTGTAGTCCTGCCTTCATCCATTATACTTATGTCAATAGTTTCTGTATTTGTTGAAATTGTGATAGAGGCACTTTTAACTTCGAGGGTTGTGTCATATGTAAGTCTAACAAATAATTCCACTTCGATTGTATCATCCATCCTATATTTTTGTTGCTTGAACTTTGTTTTCACTTCTAGGAAACTGGCTATGTTTACCATGTCTATGGCAACGGTGAGAGGCTCTTTGTCTATAGCAAGTTGCCACATTTCTAAAGCTTTACTCTGTGAGGAAGGAGGGAGGTTTGGCTCTGGTGATGGAATGTTCATGTTGAGAACTGCCATTATATTTCTAAATATCCTATCTTTGTCGTTGTTTGGCACTTGAATGTGTTTGGAGAGTGCTTCCACTGATAATTGAATATAGTCATGAATTTTTGCAGACAAGTAGGCACATTGTAAAGCTCGGTTTAAGACATGAGAAGCCAGAAACCACCACTTTTCTTTTCTATAATCCCAGAGCATATGAGACAATAAAGTTAAAGCTTTGCCATAGTCTGCACAAAAATAATATTCATTAGCCATCTCTACCACTAACTGCTTCCTCATTCTAGGTGAGTGAAATGTTTTGAACTGTGAGATAGCACTACCTAGAAAACTAATTATCATAGCTGAATGGTTGAAAATTCTTTCATTATATTGCAGTGCCAACACAGCCACTTGTTCCTTTTGTGGGTCATGTGGATCCGCACTGAGTCGTCCGGGTCTCCAAGGTCTCTGGCCATAAAACTCCACAATACCCTCCATGGGGTCTGGGGCAGGTGGATAGTGAGAAGCATCACAGCATACCGACCTCATGGCTTGCCGTCTTTTCACTGTAAATTGTGCAGCATACTGGTAATAAAAACCAGGATGTTGGGATTGAATGGCCGGGAGACCAAATCTTATAGCTTCATCAAATAATTCTCCAAAGGCACTATACTGCCTGGCAATCCAGGCATAATGCTCAAACAACAATTCAGTGGGTCCAATTCTGTTTTTGTAACGGTCTATATGTGACTTAACTTGTGCAATTGCATCCCGTGGCAAATTTAAGGCAAACAGCAGCTTACATAGTTTATAATTGATGTAGCCAGACACAGTTCGTATTTCATGTACATTAGTATCTACTTGTCTGGTATCAAGAAGATTGTTATATGCGTGCATGTAGTGTTTGTGGGCAGTGCTTATGTCTTGTTTGAGTTCATTAAGGAAGCCTAGTTTGAACTGATGTCTAACAAACAAATACTGATGGGTAGTCTTATTCAGATGATCTCTATGCTGCTTGATGTTCTTGGTTTCATGATGATAATAATTTTGTGCAATATCATAAAAAGCATTTTCTAGTCTTATAATGTAACCCATGAGGTGATCACTGTGAGGGAGTACAAAGAGAGACTTGGATTGTATTTCACAAGCTGAACAGAGTGCTTGCGCTCTCTCAGCACCGAGCATGTACTCCGATGGTGGGGGTGACAGTCCACTCTGTACAACCACAACAGCGACACGTGTAGCGTGTCCCTCCACCGCTGCCCGTATCGACTGCACTCTCGATGCACACTCGATGATCTTTTCATTCCACTGAGGATCATTCCATTCCATATCATAAAAAATAACCACCACAGCCGGAATTGACGATACACGTTTAGTTATCCAGTTTTTCTTCAATATACCTTTAGGGATGTACCATTCATAGGAGTTTCTCTTGGGCTTCACCACTGGAAACTCGAAAGTGTTATTCAGCAACTTGAACCTCACGGCAGCTCGGTCCGGTCGGCGGTTGTTTGAAAAAGCATCCCATATAGCTTTGTGGATTGCGTTATTCACCGTATCAAGCCCTGACAGCCCTATCAATGCAAGGGGCTTGAGAATGATTTCAGGCGGAAATTCTGTGTTGTCACTCGGCTGAGTCGCCATTTCTGTAGCTTTGTGGCGATTGATAAGCCGATGGAACTCAATCAAACATTTAATTACTTCATATCACAATGCAGACTTCACTCAAATATTAAAAACATAAATAATAATGAACGTTATTCGTAACGATCTCCAACTCCGCAACCCCATCTCCATAAAACGTCAACGAAATAATGTCTTCGATCAAACTGACAGTTTTGTGTTTCTTACTACGCAACTTTAATAAAAATAAATAAATATTCAATATACTATGAAATTAACCTATATATAAATTATGATCATATATAATTTATGATTAAATAATCCGTGTAAACAATCTCAAAAGTCTTTCAAAATGATATTCCTGTATAATTAATTAGAATGTATATTAATACTGAAAATATTGATATCATGTTTTTATAAATAAAACATAAGATTTTAAATTAAAAAGATTCAATTATTTTCAATCATAGAAACGCTTATCGATAAAATGCACTATGGCAATTCGCAAGGTGTCGAGGGGGGCGGGGCGTTAAAAACATACACAACAAACCTTTGTTCGTCAATGTATTTGTTTTTATTATTATTCATTTCATTCACTAGGTACTGATAGCGTCTTGCTATCAGAGTGCGACATTAGTTTATTGTCAATTAAATTTATTTCTTTAAAATGGCTGAGGTTCCAAATACCGAGCCTTTGCCCTCTTCTAGTGAAAATTCAATAATCTCTTCTGATTGTAAAGACGATGAAGAGCCGTCAGCTAAAAAACGTAAAACCGCTTTAGATTCTGATCAAATAGAGAAATTGGAGCACAGATTGGGGGGCATTCTGTGCTGCGCAGTTTGCTTGGACTTGCCTCAAGCTGCCGTTTATCAGGTATTCGAAACAGTTGATAGGCAGATATTTGTCTTGTCAGCTGTTTTATTTTTTACTATTTTTTGAATTTGTTCAATGGCTTTGTATCAGCTCAATCTGTTAGCCAAAAAATGATAAATTTGAATACACAACATATCATTAAATGTTTGAAATCTCTAAGAAAAATTTGTGACTTAATTATTAAATGCGACGTAATTTAATCTCAATTATGACTGTGTATTTCTTGTAAATCGACCCATGATTGTTTTAAGTATATTAAAAAATTGTCTTCAACTATACAGCAATATTTCTAGTCAGAGTTTTTGTCACAAATAATTCATGTAAATTAGAGAATAAGTTATAAACTGAAATGTTATGGTTAAGAAGACTGATAATTATTTAAAACTGTATGGTTCCTAGGACCTAGTCTGTATGATCTCAAAAATAATATAGAATGTACATCATTTGTAGCTTTACATCTGAATAAATAGTTGTTTGTGAGATGTAGTTCTTTCTTTATTGAGACACCTCAGACAATCCCCTCTCCTTATCCAAACATATAAAGTGGAAGCCATATTGTTACATAACAACAATAATAATAATAAAACAAGAAGTCATTAGTTACTTTTACCATGCAATCTAAATAACATTAGATAATGTCTATAATGTCACTGTACTAATTAATAATGATTAATTGATCTACATTTCGATTCTGGTGTTCATAATGTTTTTGTTATATATCTTTTAACACATCCGAGTTGTTGGATCTTATGTTTCCTTGTCATAAAGTAACTGATAGTTTGATTTCAGGATCCACAAAGCGACAGGTGCTCAGGTAGAATCCATACATGCACATTTTATTTTATAACAAATCCTAATATATCTATGGTTATGGCTTGATTCATTTAACTGACCGTAAGACAGACAGTATGTTAATTTTTTGTTGTCGAGAGTTCTTATTGACAGTTATTTTATCTTATTCCATTATCATCGTAAATTATAATGAATCACGTGTTAAACGTTGTAGATTTAGTTTTGACGGTGAATAATGATGATTTATATCGACAGTGTAGTAACGGCCATCTAATGTGTGCGCCTTGCTTCACTCACTTGCTGGCGGACGCCAGACTCCGCGACGAGACGGCCACGTGTCCCAACTGTCGCGTGGACATCTCTAAGAACTCTGTCACGAGGAATCTGGCCGTGGAGAAGGCGGTGTCGGAGCTGCCTTCCGAGTGTAGACACTGCACCAAGGTGTTCCCTCGCCACTCTCTCCAGTACCACGAGGAGAAGATATGCGAGGATCGGTAGGAGTCGTTATACCTGGCATATTTTTGAATGTGGTCGCAATTAGTTCCGTCTCGATGCCCAGTTTGATCCCCAGGCCGTACAAGTTTAGACAGCTGGTAGTCGATTCCGGTCCTCGATCCCCTCTCGCTGGTTTGGTTCGCATTGTCAGCTCTGTGTACTTTCTACTCCTCGCCGCACTCAGAAGACGCTTCTTCGTGTCGGAGCTGACGGCCGTCAAGCGACCTAGGTACATCTGATCTGTCGTAGTATAGCCCCGGTGTCGCTTGTTGAGAGACGAGTAACACATTTGAGAGGGCCGTATGTTTGTGCGTAACTAACCGACCCAAATAACGTAGACCTGTCTTACCGTACGTATATTAACATTCCTAGAGCTGGTGGTTTACATGTGGCGGAATGCGAACCAAACTAACGAGTAGACATTTTGACAGAGCTTTAGACTAATAGTATATAGGTAGCTATCAGGGAAGGGAGTCGGTGACGGGAGGAACTGTCGCTGTTCGCTCTCACAACACTTGGATGTGTGTGTTCAGGATGACGTCGTGTCGGTACTGCGTGCTGGGCTGCTCGTACCGAGGAGCGGCGAAGGCGGCGGCGGCGCACGAGGCGATCTGCGCGCACCCTCGCCGCCCAGCCGCAGAGCTGATGAGCATGCTGGCGCGAAGGCAGAAGGAGCATGAGCACAGCCTGGCGCACTACAGGGACCTCATGGATCTGCTCTCCTACGAGAAGATCACCTTCAACGGTAACCGCCTGCATGTCTATATACACCTCTGTCTCGACCGGTCTTTTGCTACATGATACATCGTGTATACGACATATTCGGTTTAGATTTTTTTAAGTCTTTGAATCAATTGAATCAATAAGAGACCACTTTGGAGAGTCCACTGATCGTGTTCTGTCCGTGTGTCCAGACCTGCAGCTGCGACCGTTCCGCACGGAGGAGCTTCACAAGTTGTATTTCGAGACGTCACGGTTCACCGCCTTCGGCTTCCAGTGGGTGGTGAAGGCCTTCGTCAACAAACACCAGCGGGACCCCACACAGAGCACGCAGAGAGAGATCACCTACCAGGTACACAGAAACTCACTACACGGAATACTAGCGCCCCCAACATGTCGTGTAAACAAATGTTCTTTGTAATCCGAGTTCCGGTTGTAGCAGATCTTCTGATACAAGATGCACTTGTACTAAGCCAGTCCAGTCTATAATAAAGTCTGTTCTCATCAGCTGGTGATGAAGAGCAAGCCGTTCGGTCCCATGTGTGTGAGGTGGGTATGGACGCGCGGCCCCGGGGGCTCGGCGCCGCTGCTGCCCGAGGCGGCTCAGCACACCTTCACCGACGAGGAGGCTTCTCCCGCTAGGGCTCTGCCTCTGGCCGACCCCGATGACGCGAACCGCCTGCTCGCCAGCAAGGCCGTGCACTTCCGGTTAGTGACGTGCAGCGTATCTTATGGGTCCGACGCCCGAGTTGCCTTAGCTTGAGACCGAATGGCCCAAGTAACTGAACGTAATAAGATAACTGTGACACAGCGAACTATAACTTGTAGCGAGGATACGCTCATTCATCATATATTCTTTTTGTACTCAACTGTGAATATTATTTTTTATATAGATATACACCCGGTTATAATTTAATATGTTTGTGTGTTGTTGCAGAAAACCCTCAACTTTGTTTGTTTTCAGATTAATAATGTTCTCATCACCCAAATAATGAAATGAACAATGAGCTAGGACATGGGATTCGCACTAACCAAAGACGGGAGACAATTTTTATCACAAATCTTTATATTTACATGAATCGTTTAATTTGTATAATTGTGATGTGGGCGGCGACTGGTGATACTATTTATTTTAAGATCTTTAGTGAAATGTAAATTTGGCTTAATGAATTATCAATGGCGAGAATAACTCTATAACTCACTATAACTAGATAGTTGAATGTAGAATTAATTGCATAATGCTTTATGTACAAAGTTCGGCTCTCATCGGTAAGGTGTGTTTTAAGAATGGTTTTAAAATCTGTAATGTAATTTGTATGATTCCATTTGTTTTTATTTTATTTTTTACTGTATTGTGAAATTATGTTTAGTTATTTTTTGGGTTACAAAGTGCTATAATAAAATAGTGAACAATTTAACTGTTTTATTTTCTGTTCCACTCCCTCCATGACACACAATCAGTGCAAGCTGCACCAAACATAACACTGTAAATAGCCTTTCAACCAAAGGGCTTTATATTATTCAAACTAGATATTTATTATCATTGTAAGTCAACTGTACCAGCATACTGAGTTTATTTACAATATTTATCTTGTTTCATTGGCCATGAAGTACCGCATCTGTACTTATTGTATGGTGTGAGTGTGTTCATCAGTAGGGTCTGTGTCTGTTGTTATGTCCTCGGCTCCTCTGCTTCGTCTCCTCGGAGAGTCCTTGTCCGTCAGGACTCCACGCACTGACCAGCCCCGACTCACCAGCTGTTATTAATATGTCTCTCTGGAAATGTCAGAACACTTATATAAATATATTTGCAATGCTTTCTCATTACTTTATATTCATGTCAGTCCTGTATGTAGAACGAGGTGTTAAGGTATATATTTTTTTCATATTAAAAAATAATTCACACAACTTTCAATGTTAATGTTCTCCTGCAAACTCGTTGAAATATTAAAACCAAGTATGTATCTACTTGTTTTATACGGAATTTATGTTTTGTTTTAGAAAATGCCATGAAATGTCATTAATAGTTAAAGTATCAAACGGACCTCCGCATCGTATCCTAAACACCTCACCACCTGTTTGTTTTTTACGAAGTTACAAGATGGCCTCAATTTCTTGTCCTCAGCGGTCACTGACCTCAATAGATTTCTGTAAAAAATAATTCAATGAATGTTCCTTTATGTCATCAAGTTTTTAAGGTCCACATTATATATAGCACACAAATATATGTGTTTATTGTCAATCTTCTCACACGCGTGTTTTGTATGTCGAAGGCAATTTGTTCACGTTTTACAAAATAGTTGCAAGTCTTGTATTCATATAAAAAAATTTAATTGTTTAGTGTGACTACGATTTCGCTGCTTGTTCATA
>DVQP01003567.1:0-10655 GCA_018231745.1 Danaus eresimus
CTCCTCTTGCCTAACGGGGAGTAGTCACACGCTTTGACTACAAGAGGGTTGGGATGAACCGTCGCGGTCTCAAAATATTTTTTATCTATCATCAACATTTCAAAAATTTTGTTGACCTTCAGACCTACCACACCAACCTGTCATAAAGCATTCTTCTACTCCCCATGGCCAATTTCAAATTTTGCTTTCTAGAAATAAATATGCCATTATAAATACAAAAGAATACCAGTGGGAAAAAATGTATAAAACAAAACAAATATGTCCTTTTAATCTATAACAGCTCACACAGCTTTAAACGCTCACCTCAATCGCCTCAGCTCCTATTTCTACCTACCCAAATTTGAAAAGAAACTACTAAAACTGTCTTCGAAGTACGTTCTTATACTTCATTGTTATTAATTTTCAATAGGCATAAGTTTTTAAGTAGGTTGTAGAGACATTTAGCTGTTAAATCTCTCGCTCCCTCTTCTAACACGCACAAATAATCGTACATCGTCTTTGGGGATGTTGCTTTGCCAAGAAACTGTAATTTCTATTAACACAATGCGCTTTAAAAGTCGGTAGAGAAATTGGTGTGGTAACACATAATCATCCTCTGAGATTTTATATTGTTTTTCATACGTATCCATCATTAAAAATTCAACCCGAAGACGCTTTAAAGATAGGGTAAGGCCATAGATGTTAATGTATAAAAATGTATATAATAATATATAACAGCTGAACCTTTTAAAAGGGCTTGGATCGGATACAAGATTTCTATTAATACTATCAAAGAAAAAAAATTCAAGAAAATGATGTGATGTTAAAAAAGTTACGTACTTTATAAGAAATCGAAAATTTAGTTTTTTAATATTAATATTCCAGAAAAAGGACTCTACGCTTTTACAGAAGTATATTTGAAACATAAAATAATATCATTAATCATCCACATTGGAGCATTCCACTACTTCTTGAATTTTATAAATTTTGAAGTAAATAAAATTACTTAGTTTCAAACGAAAAACGAACCATTCAAGGAATTTCAACGAAACTAGTAAGGAAAAGTTCTAAAAAGTTTAGAGATATTAACAGAAAACTGTGTTTTAGATGTAATGTCAGCTCTGTATACCAAGCCCTAATAAGGTTACTATAATGATAAAGATGGGATGATGATAATATCCGATGCTAGTTAATGCTATCTGATGATGTCTTAGTACGAGTATATTGATAGTATAGACAAGAATATGGGCTTTAAACATTGTTTCTCTCTGATAGAAAACATTGTGTGATAGAAAAAGAAGCCTGGGCTTTGCTCTGGGTTTCCGAAAACTTTATTGGTTTTATTTATGGCCCGATTACTCTAATCTGGGAGAATCATTTGGAATGTATCGAGAAAAAATGTTTGCAATGATGGTGACCAATCATAAATTATAGCGAAGAAATATAACGGCAAAACGTTAGATTTGTAAATGTTAGAATTGTAAATGGTAAAAGAAAATTAAAGGGAGTTTCATATCATAATAAGAATAATAATAGTAATAAAAATGGATATCTAATTACTATATATCCTGTCAAAGGATTCTTATATAACATAAAAAATATTAATAAATAGGAGTGGTTAGTAAAATTTAAAATAATGTTACGTATCCTTAATTAAATCCCTACTTATTTATTATTTAAAATATATGACACAGTTACAAATTATTTTAAAAGAGACCTGGGTCCGTCAACTATTGTACAATAGACTTAGTCTTGTTAATACTCAAAAAGATCTAAAATACCTTTTAAATTAATGGAGTTTTTGTTTTTATGATCTACCTAAAATAAAATAAATATAACGTTAGAATTACTAGATCCTGTAAACTAGGATAAAAAATAACTCAAGGGACTCTTATTATTATTCTTTATTCAAAGTGGCGTGAAATAATAACCAGTGAATGGACGGTTGATGTTATTAAAGTATTTTCTCCTATAATTAAGCACTTATTATTTATAAGCTGAGCTGTGAAAGAAACTATTAAAGTATTTATTATATTTATGTTTCTTCCATGAAGGAGCAGTTGTCGTATAGTCATAAAAATATACAAATTATTAATTATAAGAAGTACGATGTACTGTAATCGAAAGAGATAAGCATTGCATCAATTTTAATATAAATTAATGTCGAAAAATATACTTAGTCGTTTGAAGCTTTGATTTCTAAATATTTATCTGATTTGAGCGTCTAAATACGAGAACGGTCCATTGAAATTGAAATTTATCCTTCGATTACAATCGAAATAAGCATGTTAAGAAATTATCAAACAATTATTATATGAAGAGCAGTTTTTATTTAAAGAAATTATTTAATAAATCTTTTATGCAAAAATGGTATAAACTTAAACTGAATACTCTTAATGAAAGTAGTTTTCGCATATTAAATTTGTAATTACTTGTCTTATCAACATTTTTCTTCTTAAGTAGATATATACAATCAAATTGTGAGACTCTCAATAATCCTCATTTTTAGAAATAGGTTACTAGTTAAATAGTAAAGCTTACATAGTTTTCGAACGATCAAAGGCTTTGAGGACAAAATACTGTCTTTGTTCTGTGTTGCTTAATTCAACAAAACGTATTAACGGTACTGCTTACATAATGTATTTATTTACGGGGGCACTCAAGTCTTATCTTACATCGAAGTATTTTTTTTTTGTACTCGGAAACAAATAAATTTAAGAAAAGTACTGAATAACCGCAGTTAAATTATAAACAATTGTGAACATTCCTCTTAAACTAAAGGAATATTTTTTATTATACCTATACCGTCTTAACATAGTTTAAAGGTAAAAAAACTGTGCGATTAAATCTCAATTTAGGTATTAACACATACTTTTCAGTTTTCCCCAAACTTTTCTGAATAAATTAGAAATATATTTCAGAAAATAAAATTCTTATAAGCGCTGTGAAATGGAAACAAATCGTAGTAAATTATAATTCAAGTGAGAGTGCGTTGAGACGAAGTGTGGACTCAGGACACACCGGCTCAATTTACATATTTATTTTATTTTCGAGGTTTTCTCGATAACATGAACGGTGATGGCTGAAATAAATTTTGTCACTACTAGTCACTGTGCTGGGAACGTTTTTGACTTAATTTTATTGAGTTTATGGTTTAGAATTCACACATATTTCAGAATATAATTGATGTCTAAATATATTTATTTCTTGATTTTAGTACCAGCTTGATACTTTCGAAAGTGGCTCCATTCCATTGAGTATTTGAAAAGATAACGAAGTGAACCTATAAAGTTTATTTTTGTAAAAAGTAAGTAGATATATTGATTTTATTAAATTTCTCTAATGGCAATTATAAACATGACATTACAATCACATTAGTTTTAAGATTTATAATAAACTAGAATTATTTTGAAAAGGATATTCTAAATAATTACAGTTATCTTATCATTGAAGTTCGTGATCGGGCAGATGAAATGTAGTTACAAATTTAACCAGACAGTGGTCAGAAGTTCCTAATGAGGATGACAGCTCGATGGTGATCTATCTGATTTCAGCAGAAACAATTGGCTGTGTGGCTATCCACATATGGCACCCTTTTATCTTCCTTCACCAGCTGGGAAAGACGTATTGATAGCAGGTTGCGTTGTGAATATTCACACGTACCCTGCCACTCTGCAGTAAGTTACATTTAAAGGTGAAGCTAGGCAAGTAAGGGACGAATTGTCTGTAGAACACAGGCTCTTCGTCTCCGTTGAAAAAAGCAATTGCTTCTTACTAGCTTCTAGCTGGTTGTGGACTGATCAAATTACTGGTAATTTATATATCATATACTTACTATTGAGGTTGTTTTCGCTATATATGTTTATATTAAAACATTCGAAAGTCGATGAGTAAGAAGATATATGAACATGAAAAATATTTAATTTGTGAAATATGTAGCTAAGTTCAAGTTACTGAAGCAGTTTCACAGAAATATTTATTTGTGTTGTTATTATATTATGTAGATTCCACGAAAATCCCAGTGAAAGAGCTTAGGAACAGAAACGGATTATTAAATAATAATATACAAAGGGATCCCATTGTACAAGAAGCATAATAATTAAATTATAAATATTTACTTACAACAAAAATCACGAATATCATATTTTGATATGACTTCTATGTAAATTAATGTTCCATTAAATTACGATTTACGTCTTTAAATCCTTTCCACATTAGATCCTTTTTCTTTTTACATTAAACCCAAATATTTTCTATTTTTATATCTGAGACAAATTCTAAAACGTCTGTATTGTGTGGGGAAAACAATGTAATTTCTCTTTTTCCAACCAATTTATTTGATGTGATAGAAGGGAGTTACGACGCGCTTCCATCAAAGTTATTAGAAATAAAGAAATAAAAATTTCTCAAAAATTTATATCTCTGAAATCGAGTTATTTGGGTGGACCGAATATTGATGTGACTTTTGTTGCATGGAAACATTCCTTGTTGTAAGTATATCATTAAACAGATCTTGTAATCGATGTCAAACGAAAATGTGTAATTTAATTGTTTTGATATTATGTTTGAAATTTGCTATAACTTACAAAAGTTTATGAATGACATTGATTGTAATCGATTTGGATAAAAACAAAAGACTGAGCACTGGACTCCGTATTACTAAATATTAACAACAATGTCCTTACGTAAAATGTCAACTCAAAAATCCATTGACATACATTTTTATACTACTCCTAAAGAAAAATCGTTATTCTAGTAATATAAATTTTACTAAAAGTAAGTTCACTTAGATGAAGTACAAAGTTATTTCACACAATCCAATTTCGTTTATAGTTTAGGACTGATTCAAGATACAGCGTATTCAAAGATTTTCGCGAATTTTATTCATTTAAATGAAACTAATAATTTTCGGATAAATAAAGTACGCGCAATTTATCCTAAAAATATTAGTTACATTTAAGTGATTCAAGATATGTGAGAAGAATTCAAAACATTAAGAGTGACATAGTTATAAATAGAAAAATTAAAAATATATTTATAGCGGACTGCAAATAGACAAACTTTATAAGCAATATAAAATTATAAGTTACTTTAACAACATACGGAAGGTGGAAGAAAAGCCTGAAACTGCTCTACTAATTTTATTTAAATTAAAGTTAATGTACGACTTACTCGATAAAAGACGGTACATACAATGTTTCGTAAAGTTATAAAACTGAGTTGATATAATTCATAAGTTTCGATGTAGCATTCTTGATAAAATTACATAATTTTTCGATCTAATTGTACATTACTTTATACATTGGATTTCAGTAGGTACGAGATGTAATCGTGACTATTAATTTATAATTCTTAATTAAAGCACGTTGTCACTTTTTTTTTATTATTTATTTTTTTTGGTTTCGGGTTGGAAAATTCACATGGAGCCTCACCGCCCTCGGGAAAGAGCGAAGGGGACTGTCAGACTCTTACTGACTAAAAACCAACCCATGTTCCTCATGTACCCATATGTCAGAGGGGCGGGAATCGCCCAAGCATTCGTCGCCACCCCCCCGACAAGTAGTGACCCACCAGATGGTCAGGTGGGCCCCGTCAGCCACTCCGCGGCCATCACCCGGCCACAGAACTCACCTATGAGGCGCGCGCGAAACACACGCCGCCGCCTTGAAGCCTGCAACTGTTTTCGGACGACACGATGCCCCGAATCTGCCGTCCACAGGCCGCGCTCTACGGTGGCCGGAATTCGGTCACCCTTTGGCGCCTAGTACGTCTATTCGGGAGGGGAGATAGATGGCAGCCGCTCTCTCTCTCTTTCCGCTACCTCCTTTGCAAGCATAACAGCCTCGCTCCCAACCATAGCACACACTACAGTCGGAATATACACTATAGCCGCTACCAAGTCACAGCGCTGCTCGGCCCAAGCACGGCACTCCGCCAACGTATGCAACGCCGTATCGTTGCGGCCATCACCACAATGGTGGCACTGGGACGTCTGTTCCCGGCCTATGCGACAAAAGTACTTCTCGAAACACCCGTGTCCGGTAAGTACCTGCGTCAGCACTAGAAAGGGCCTTACCGCCGGTACAGCGTCGTGTCCGGCCGTGGGTTGCGCTAAGCGCATCTTCCACTCTGGCACTAGAACCTGGCGGAGCTCTGCCGTCTGTGCTTCAATCTGTAGAGGTATCAGGCGTCCGCCTCGCTCGACCGCCTCCACGCGCCACCAATAGAGCGACGTGAGGAGCTTTTGCTTCGAGGTCCCAGGGGGGGGTCCGGCTAGGAGGCTCGCTGCCTCAAAGGAGGTTGTACGGTATCCTCTTATGACTCTAATAGCCATCACGCACTTCGGCCTTCGAAGCGCAGCGACGTTGCGGGCTGCCAGGGCCTCTGCCCACACAGGCGCAGCATATAGTGCTATCGACCGTAAGACCCCCATTTAGAGTCTCCGGCACGAGCTGTCTGGCCCCCCCAGGTTGGGCAGCAAGCGCGAAAGCGCAGAAGCGGTGACCAACAACCTGGGGGCAAGCCGTGTAAAGTGCGGAAGTACGTTGTTACTTAATTTTTAGAATTTTACATCAAATAACTTCTTGTGTTACGATGAGAGAAAGTTTAATAGAGAATTTAATTTCTTAGAAATATTTTTAGTATTCTCGATAAATATTCCTAATATTTCTTGATTGGATAGATCAGTAATATATAAAACATTTGCTTATGTAACGCCGTTTAATGTTTTCTAATACTGACAACGTTAAATATTATAAAACATCCATATTAATTTTGTGCTTTTTCGAATTTAAACATAAGATTCTCTGCCAAAAACACTACACAATATTTGAGCTATATCAAATGTTTACTTCAATATCATGTTTAAGACGGTGCTCAATGGCTAAATTGGTAGCATATGTGAAGTGTGACATCCGCGAGTTGCAGGTCTAAATTTTATTAGTGTCGATATTTTTTTCATTCTTTGTAGTATACAAATTGAATTTTATTTTGATCTCAATGCTGCTCTCGAGGGTAGCACTGGAAATACCTAAAACTGGCCAGTTTGAGACATTGCTAAAAAAATATTTCTAGATTTTCAATATTTATTATAATTATTTTGTAACTTAATGAAGTATATTGCATCCATTTGTCATTTGATTTCATGAATTGCCTGCAAATCTTAAATTTACTACACGTGAATGTGAACCAAACACCAAAAAACGTCAAGGTTTTTAGTTGTGGGTTTACTCTCAATAATAAAGCTATGTTAGGCGGCGATTAGCATTTCTTAATGAAGCCCTATTTCGTGCCACTATTTACAATTGGTTAAACTATTTAAAGCGTGGATGAGCAATCTCAATGATGATCTAGGAAAGGACGTCTTTTAATAGCAAATACTGCAGATAACAGCAATGTTGTGCGACGCATGATAGAGAAAGATAAGAGAGTAACCAATCAACAGATGCGGACAAGCCTAGGTATTGGTTTGAGTCAAATTTAACAAATATTACACGATTATATAGGCGTCAGGAAGCTTTGTGTTCGATTGATTCCCCATACATTAACCGACGATCAAAAACACCTTTGCATAGACTGGTCTCGCCAAATTTAGGAAAAGTTAACGGCGGTAATTCATATGATTTATATGACATCATTGAAGGTGATGAAAGCTGGATATATTGCTACGAACCCGAAACCAAAAGTTAATCAGCACAGAGGGTATGTCCTTCCGAGAATCGGAAAACTAAGGTAAAGAAAGGAAGAAGTCAAAGGAAAAAAATGATTGTCTCATAATTTAGTCGGAAAGGAAATTTCGTGATAATTGTGCCGGATAATGTAAGCATAGGTACGGCAAGATGCCCTCCCCCCCGCGGGGTGCGGAGTACTGGTGGTCGGACTACATTTCCGACCTCCGGGTCGCCTGCAACGGGGCCAGGAGGGCGTATACTCGGAGCAGGCGACGCCGCCCCCAGGACGACTGTACTGGATTTACGTGGAGAATAGGATGATCCTGCAGCGGGCCATTTGCCTGGCCAAGGAGGCAGCCTGGCTGGAGCTGGTGGCTCGTACAAGTGGGCGTGGAATAAACTCTGTTCCCAGTCGGCCCCAATTACGGAAGTGCTTCAGCCGGCTGTTCTGAGGTGGATGTTCAGGGACCACTTCCCCGACGCTCCTGTGGGGTTTCCGCGCCCCAGAATGAACGGGGTGCACTCGGGAGGGTTCTGGCCCTTTAACTGGTGCACCTCGGGGGAGCCCTTAGGGAGCTGTTTGACCTCTGTCTGAGGTCAAGTTCCCGAGGGCTTGGAGGAAGACCAGCTTTGCCTACCTCCAAAAGGCAGCCGGCCTCCGGACTCAGCTTCGGCGGTGAGACCGGTGGTTTTGCTGAACGTGGCGGCGAAGGCTCTTGAAAAAATCATAGCCACCCGTCTTGTTTGGCACCTGGAGGAAAGCTCGGGACCTGGACTTTCAAAGTTCTAGTTCGGATTCTGAGCCCAACGGTTGACCGTCAAAGTTCAATAGCCTCCCACACAGCGCGATACAGGTGGCACTCGAATACTTAGGAGTGCCCCAGTATCTGTAGAGGCTGTTACGTGACTACCTCTCCCAGAGAAGGGTGGCAGTCGAGAACCGGAGGGGGTCCATAGAGTGGTTGACAGTCGAGAACGGCGTGGGACAGGGGGCGGTCCTGGGACCGGTCCTGTGGAACGTCGGCTACGACTGGATCTTGCGGAGTCGTCTCCTCCCCGGGATGGGTGTCATTTGTTATGCCGGTGACACCCTCGTCTTATCCCGAGTACGAAACTTCAAGGAGGCGGCGCGGCTGGCCGATGTCGAAACTGACTTCGTGATCCACCGCACAGAGAGGTTGGGGCTTTGGGTCAGAATTGTCAAGACCGAAGACCTTCCGCGGGGCTTGGAGGGAAGGACCCCCGCCGGGTGCTACCCTCCGCATAGGAGGAAGGAGGGACAGGGTAAGTCCCACTATGAAGTATCTGGGGTTCACCCTTGACGGAGGGTAGACCTTCGTGCCCCATTTCATGGAGTTGGGGCCGAAGGTCTTGAGGACGACAGGTGCGCTGGCAAAATTCCTCCCGATCCTCGGAGGACCCAGCGCAGCTTGCAGGAGGCTATACTTTAGGGTCTATCGGAATATGGCCACGTGTGGTGCTCTCCTTTGGGCTGACTGCCCGATGAGCCGCGGGATCAAAGCCCTACTGCAACGGGCTTCTGCGTTGAGGGTGGTTAGGGGGTACCGTACTATCTCCTGGGCCGCAGCGACAGCTCTTGCCGGCGATCCGCCTTGGGATCTGGTGGCATTGGTTCTTGCCGAGGTGTTCTCTTACGTCTCGGGTAGGAGGGCTCTCGGCAATGCCAGCCGCTGGACGCTCACATTTAAGTAGGGGGAGTTCGCATTGGGGTGAAATATCCCAGATGAAATATCTGGGCCTGATACTCTCCTGGCTCCTCTCAAATATCAGGGGACCCGGGAACCGATGCCGGCGACTATATGCCGGCATTTTGAAGAATATGGCACCTTTACGATGCCCCAATTTGGGTGGACTACCTCCATAGGAGGGAGAACGCAGCCACCCTCCGAAGGTCCCAAAGGGCCATTGCGCAGCGGGTCACGATGGCTTACTGGACGGTAAGCCTCGCGGCGGCGTGCGCTCTGGCGGGCATCCCTTCTTGGGAGCTCGAAGCGTGGGTGCCCGCCAGAGTCTACGAGTGGACGGTCTACGAGTGGACACCAGAGTCTACGAGTGGTGTACCCTGTCGCTGACAGATCCGGGGTGCACCAACATAGCGGCCGATGGCTTTCGGAGTGGTTTTAGTAAGTAGGGGCCTGCCCAGGCCGAGTTTCACACATCCCCACCGGCCTCATACCAAGGCTGGGGGACGGCTCGTAAAAAGAGTTTCCTCTGCGTCAAAAAAAAAAAAGGATAGTTACTGCAGACTCAGATGTTAATCGCTGTTAGCCTGTTGTTTTGGAAAAAATCACAGGAACGCCTTCGAAGCAGGATCCTCCTTCACCACGATACTACTTTAGCGCACTCCACAAAACGGACCGTTGAATGTTTGACTATGGCAGGTTTCGAGATAATGAGCGTCCCGCCATACAGTCCACGACTAAGGATAAATGGGTCCACTGCTTTTCTCAGAGGTTTGATCGAATAAGACGATATGTAGAGAGGAACGAAGATTACTTCAAAAATTATTAAAAGTATTAGCAATTTTTTTAATTCAGCCGTTGTTCATCTTTTATATATTTTTATCGTTACCTAGACATAAATAATCGTCATTATTTAATAATAATCAATTTATTATCTGTGGTCTTTATATTTATTTACTCGACTGTCATGTTTAGCTAATTCTATTCATTTAATGAATTTAAAAATTGCACTTTTGATAGCAGCTTTCATGAAACTAAATTAGGTCTTTATTTTTTGAAAACTTAATTTTACATAGTATATCGGAAAAGTGGTTATGATATAACGAATTGATTAACCTACGTAAATTGAACTTGTATTAATACACTTCTAATCTATGCTTAGAGTAAATTATAAGCCATTCTAGATAACATGCATAATAAATTTTACAAGATCATTTGTAATGCTTATATGAATACTTTATATATATCCCAACTAATATTATAAATGCGAAAGTAACTCTGTCTGTCTGTCTGTCTGTTACGC
>DVQP01003568.1:0-10654 GCA_018231745.1 Danaus eresimus
TTTTAGCTCGAGACTTTGCAGAGATACAAACCTTATCGAAATAAAGGATTCGTTTACGATGTTAACAATAAGCCTGAGTTAACGACAGTCAAGAACATAGGCGTTTGTGACATCGGTAATGATGACGTCATACTTTTTTTAAAGTAGGAGGGGGATAATAAATTTAACATATATATTATATTGCCGGCGACTGTGTGACAGTTGCCAATAAAACATTCTACGATGTCATATCAATAAGCCTGACACCCTGCCGATAATTAAGACCAGAGGCTTTTGTGACATCAGTAGAACTCTTAAAGAACTACGAGGGAGATAATAAATTTGACAAGTATGTTATATTACCGGCGAGTGCTGTGAGAGCTGCCAACGTAAGGAGTGCGGAGCGGCTGGCCGCCATGTCAGCGGGACATGCCGCGCTCTGCACGGACCGTCATCACCTCCACATGCCGCTACCACCTGCAACAAACGGTTAACATGACATTTAACAGAAGTGACAATAAACAGTTAGACGTGACATTAGTAAAATATAATGCGTGAAAACATTTATGGGAACTTTAATTACGTGAAGTAAGAAATAGTTTTGTTGTGTTTTCGACAAACTTCTTGCGACTGATACTTTTTAGATATTAAAACTATTGCTATGTTTTCTCTCATTTTATCTGAGTTAAAACGATTTTATACTATACTTAACTCAAATTTCTTGTATTTCTTCTCAAGTATTGAGTTTGAAATTATTTAGTTATGTAATGCTTTCCCGTGTAAAGCTGCTGTTTTAAAAAAAGTTCTATGGTCATTAGATGCCTTATATTATATCTTACATTTTTCCGACATTCACATAATAGAAAAATTTTGTTAAGTTAGAGATATACTTAATAAGTTCACAATAGTATCGTACCCCTTTTCAAAGTGACTTTGAAAAGAGATCTAATTCTGAATCATTTCGTATCGACATAGCATCGTGTGTCTTGAGGTTAGTATGCATCCCACAACGACTTTATGGTTTAATTGAAATGCCCTTACTGTGGTAGATTAATTAATGAAGAATTTCCCAATATTTGCTTTACGTATAGAATGCTAATGCAAAGGCCCTGGCATGTTATGCTATGGTAATCTTTTAGTACCTCTTCAAAGGCAGATGAAGCTCTCGCACAGAATGTAATGAATGTACATCTTGGTACGACACAATATTTTGCTTGCACGACAAGAGTGAGATTATTAACGCGTGTAGTTAAGTAACAAACATATAAAATACATCAACATGTATAAAGGAAAGAAACGATTTTTAAGTTTGTATGTAATTTACAAAAACAGCTTTTACTCCGAAGTGTCAAAGATACCATTAGAAATGCTTTAGATGGAAACTTGTCTCCTATTGTTAAATATCCCTTATATTAACCTCCAAAATTAGAGAACTTATATATAACAAAATTATATATATATATATATGAATTTCCAGGTAAATTCTCTCTTACTTTAATCTAAATTATTTAAAGGACAATTGAACATCGTATTGCTGGGTCAGTTCACAAACTAGATTTATAGTTTAATAATCGATTTTGCGCACCTCGTTCAACACAGATTGGTATGAGGTATAAGGAAAGGTGTATTGAAATTAAATTTTCAGTTTAACTGAGGATAAAGACAATAATGCTAGATTCTCTTTTCATATAGTATGGAAGAGATTTTTTTGTTCTGATTAGGTAATAGCACTCAGATCTAACTTTTAAAACATTACAATGATCATCATTAATCTATATGCATATATTTTTGTTTGGTAATTTTTTCTGCTTAAAGAAACTTGAATCCTCAAATTAAAAGAAAGTATTATTTCCCTACTCCTGTTTGTCGTCAATTAATTTCTTTGAAAACTAAAAACTTACTGATACAGATATATGTGAATATTATTATATATTTGTAATATAAAAGGATTTTAATTTTCTTTTCGTTTAAACTACAAGAAGTTCATTCAAAATAATCGTATTTCTTCGATGAGTTTTATATAATGCAGAATTTATTGCCACTAACGAAATCAAAGGCCACTCACATCATATCAATGGATCTCAGTCGGATTAGAGAGTAGCGTCGCCATTTCAAAGCGGCTTTTAATTTGATGATGCAGTACGCCCTTTAGACCCCTCCACAGCAAACTGATAGCCAGGAATTTTTCGTTAATTAAAGTTACACGAATGTGTTTTGGGTTCCCTTTAATTTTGGATGAATTTTCAGCTCTTTTAACGTATGGAGTTTAATTAGCAGAATTTGATGTTGAAGTGTAATCGTCTTGATTAAATAAAGCCTATAGAAAAGGAATGGTTGACTTTATATTTGATTTTCATTAGCGATGTTTTACACAGACAAATGTTTGTTACGTAAGGTTGTTGGTGTTTGCTTATTGAATAACTATTGGCTATGCATACTAAGATCATTACTCAGAGAGAAAAGCCGATTAGCACTACGCTAGACCACTAGTAGAATGATCATTAGGTCGTATAATTCAGAAAGGTATCCAAAATCACTAAAGATGTGAAATTATTTTGCTCGTTTTTAATTAACGAAATATTTTGACATTGTACAAAAAATACAAAAGTACACATAAATCGATATGTTTTAAAATAATGAAAACATGTCACCGATATAAAATATATCAATAAATTGTTAATAATAATTTGTAGAAAAATAAAATGCAGTGATTATAATTAACGTTTTAATCAAAAACTAAGTTTTCATTTTTTTTAGCTGCCATAAATATAAAATCGTCGAGGAGACCACGTCCCGAAAGTACGTTAAGCTTACCTGAGTCAATCCAGTTTTGGAATAAAATTTATTATCTTAAATTCTGTCCATTTGAGACACATTACCAACAGAAGCGCTCGTCGTGTTTTAGGAAATTCCCAGAGGATGCACAGATCCCAAATAAAGAGACCTTCCGACACACATTATCCGAATTGCGGATTTTAACCAGTAAAATTACGTACAAATAAAATATTAAAGAAAGTTGTTATAAGACAACGAAATATTTTAATTCGCATTCCGAAAGCATTTCATTTAATTAAAACTCGTCAACGTATTTTTTTGTGAATGCATTAAAGCCTTCATTAAAACATGCTATTCAATAAGACGCCTCTTGTGTTTTCACTTTTCTCTTCCTACGTATAATTACCATATGATTACGAATATTTGAAAAAAAAATAATATTTCAGCTAAGAAACGAGGATATATTTATACGAATACATATAATTAATAAATCCCCGTGTGAAACGTGGTATGACCTAATTGCGTGAAGTAAAGAGATGTTGATCCCATTTGACGGGATGTGACGCGTGACGAAGCGATAGACCCCGGTATTAACGTTTCATTCATTCATGAGCTCATAATTTAATGTTGGCTTCTCTAAATGCATTAAATCAATTGAATAGCATATGTTGTCATATTTATTTGACAGATCCAGTTATAATAAGGCTACATTTCAATACATATATACGTATGTACATATGTGTATATTAAAATCGTCAACAAAAAGTAATATTTTTACCATAGATTACTTATATATTATCCGAAATCCTATACTATAATACTAATACAACATACGAAATGACTAAGCTTGATGTTAATTTATGTTGAAAAACAACAACTTTTTCCACACAATCTTTTTATAATTTAGACTTAACTATTATTAAGTAGTCATGGATATGAAAATAAAATACATTTCCTCAACAAAACACAGATTCTGAATCAATATGAAAATAAATTTTTTGATTACCTATACTACTTTGAAGGTTATTCAGTCAAAATTTTATAAGGACTATCGAAATACTGTTCAAAGATTACGAATTGATTCATCTTATTAAATTACTTCATTACAAAATCCCATTTATAATTTTCTCCTAAGTTTCTTATAATGCTTAAATATTCATGCCGTCGCCCAAGAGCTGTAGATACTTTGCGCAGTGAAGTGTAACTTGCGAGGACCCTTGGACGTGTCAAATGACTTTAAGATTTCCACCTTTTCATATTCAGAGTTTTTCACAACAACTTATACCCAAGATAGAGTTTATACGCGTTTGATGTGATTTATGGCAGCTTTAATGTTGTGGCTTCGGTATTACGAATTATTTTTAACCGATATATAAACTATGCTACAGTTTTTTTATCCATGTCATAATAACCATTATTTTCATGGAGTATTATTGTAACGGTCTTAGAAATAAAGTAGGAGATGAAATAACGGCATCTGCCATCAATAGGAGGCAAGTACAACAATAGACCTCACGTATTGTTACCTCATAAACTTTTACTTCAATTTATGACTCCACCCTCGAGGATAAGTGTACAGGATTCATAGAAAAACATCGAGATATACGAGCGTCATATTGATATTAATGGCGGTTTTTTATTTGGTAATAAAATACATTTTCATAGATAGAGACATTAAAAGAGTGATATTATGACTGAAAAACTGAATTGTTCTTTGTTTTGCTTCATAAAAATATGTCAACTATTATATTTTAGAATAACTTCGATTGACTTGTTTCATGAATAGCATTGAAGTCAGTTAAAAGACTAATAATTAAATAAGATGTATTAATACGAATGCTAACTTTAAAAATTATTTCCAATCAAAAAAATAATTCTGCCTAACAAACACTCACAAACAGGTATTCCCTATATCAAATTCGGACTATTTCGACTATACGTTCACTTGAATTCTTAAAATCCACTTTAGTGTTTAAAAATGTTGAATTTTCTGTTGTGAAAATATTTTATTTTATTTTTTGGGTCGCCGATATATCGCTCGTTTTATTGTCGATCTGCAGAGGGTTTTTTGAATGCACGAATTGAAGCCTCTCTTTGTTCCCGGGTTTTATGAATTGAAATGTTGAACCAGACAAAATGCTCACATTTTTATTACATGAATTTGTGAAACAGACATTAATCATGGTACGGGATTAAATCCAAAATGAAGTGCTGTGTAAAATAAAAGGTTTTCTTTTAAAGACACCGAGTGAATTAAAGTTCATGTCTTATTGAAATATATATGATTACAATGGTTCAAGAAATGATTACTTATCCTCTTTGAGTAATTCCTAATCATTGGAAAATATGTACTGATTTGATAAATCCGTATTTTTGACAATTTCGAACTAAAATACTGATTTCACTGCACATGCAGTAAAATGTAAATGGGTGTAAAGTGTATGTATTGTGCAATAAACATTTATTTATAAATTACACAAAAATCCTTTTTATTTCAAGTTATACATATTATTATTCATATTATCCTTAATGTTTTTATCACCTGCCAACTTGAAATATCACAGACATAAAGTTTTGGACATTTTACGAAACAATTTCGTCTCATATTTATAACACTCCTATAATCTTACATTTTTAGAAGTAAAAACTCTGTATAAAAATGATGATCATCAAAAAAGTTTGAATACAATAGAAAATGAATCGACTTGTACCATTTTTGATAGCGGTCCAAATGTTAAATATGAATTATTATACGATACATGAAGACGTTTGTTTTCTTAGCGCCTGTATACATGGCGCTCTGCCAAAAGAAACTGTAATTTTGACTTATATTCAGTGAGCTCATAACTCATTCATGTGATGATTACGTCTGATATCAATCAATGTATGAAGCGACCATTAAATAAGATAAATTATGCACTGCATACATTACTTCTAAGTGGGATATTTTTTATAAATATATATATATTTTATATAACGTACCTAATATTCTTAAATTTTATTACGAAAAAACATTTATTGCTAGATTCTCTTATTTGTATTAGTAGTTAACACGTGATTAAAACATTATGTTTCTATTTGATTAGTAGATATATTTTACAAATTAATTTAATTAATTTTACAATTCAATTTAATTTACACGTAAGCCAAGAGTTTTAGATCTTTTGTTGATACCGTGTTCATTGGAAGACGAAAAGATATACGCCATTTTATATTCCGGTGTCTTGAAAGTTAGTATACACTTAAGAACTGAAAATCGTTATAAGTGTCTGTTTTTACAAATAAAAATTAAATTACTTCGGATTATCCATTATTTGTTTATGACAAACAAAATGAAATATCAAATGTATGTATCAAAAATCTACCATATCAGTCTTTTAAGTTTTCCGATTCCTAGCTTATCCAGCGATCACTGAATCTTACAAGCTTTCGACTTCACGAGACGGTTGAAATACCTGGAAATATTAATGTTATTACTGAAATAGCAAACGTTCCAGATTGTTTACTTTGGTTGTAAATATTATATTACTTCTTGCCGCGATTGTTCCCACTCAATTTCCTTTCATTAGATTTTCACAAGAACAAATTGCCCTCGAACCTCTCTGGGAGTTTCCTGAGCTATATACATATTAAGAATTGAATATTTAAAGCACTTTTGGTATTTTTAAACTTTTGCAACATTTTAATACTACAAAATTAGACATAATAAGTATTGTATGGTGTAAGTGTTGTTAAGGAATGCTTAGAAGTTCGATACTACAAAGCTTATGTAATTCTAAAAATAATGAATGTTTAATGTAACTTTTCAATTATTAAATATTTATATGCGGAGACGAAAATAAATAAACACTTTTATTTTATACACTTCCTTCCTCATTTCTTCTTTTGTATATTATATTAGTTGTTAGAAGGATTATTGAAATACGAATTTGAAAATGAGTTAATCAATTAACGAGCGTTTTCTATTCCGTTTAAAAGGGTGTCTCGGTGTTATATTTTTTTTTTTGGGTTAATATTTGCCCATTACTACGTAATGGATTCCTGTGGCGACAATTGAATTACATATAACGAGTTTGGCCAGAAAAGTCTTATTTTGCTTATTTTATTAAGAATATTTGTAATTTAAGGAAAAAGATTTTCATTTTTATAATATTTCTATTAGAAAATACAATTAACTTAATTGTACTCATTATAAATATAATATTAACTTAACAAATAAATTATTTTACGTACTTGTACAAAGGCAAAATTTCTTCTAACTTTCATATACATATAAATTTTACAAGTTATTTGTGATTTTTTTTAAATATAAAGCCAGACATCTAGGATATGTGTCCTAAAAAAGTTGTTATTATTGTGTGTTATATACGTATACGTAATATATATTAAAGTATGATGAAAAGAAGATTCTAGAGCGTACGTATTATATTTCAGAGCTATTGTGCTGTTTTGTCAACATTGTACAACAATGACATTGCAACAATCGGCAGAGGTTTTATACGACTTGTATGGCAAATCTAAAGTAATCTGCTATGAGAATCTAGTCTACACAAAGCAATAATAATAGTTATGCCATTCATCATCTACTCCGTATTATTTTATTACAAATTAAGCAAGTAACTAATGCTGTTATTATATTTTTTTAATTGTTTATTTTTCTTGCAACACAGGTGATTGCTTTCCTAATTTTTTACATACTATCTTGTCTTTTCTTTTGCTACAATGATATCACTAGAATAGAGCTGCTAAATTTCCTTGCAATATTGGGAACAATTTTTCGTATATGTACTATTTAATTGTGTTATATCCTAAACAATTATAGGAAGCTTATTCTAGGAAGTTAATTC
Source organism: Danaus eresimus (assembly GCA_018231745.1). NCBI lineage: Eukaryota > Metazoa > Arthropoda > Insecta > Lepidoptera > Nymphalidae > Danaus > Danaus eresimus. The sequence goes on from DVQP01003568.1 coordinate 7,602, forward strand.
TTCAAATGAATTTGACATTTTCGCATTAACTGTGCGGTTTTTCTTTTATTTTAAACAACATACTCCCTACATTTTGGTTTCCCTTCAGCAACGGTCATCATAGTCGAAAATATGAAAATATAAGATTTATTGAAATGAACACTGGATAAAGTCTTACATGTCACTAGTTAATTTCTTAGAGCGTCATGGAATTGTCTCGTAACCGAGGTTTCTATGCTTTATTATGAATATATATAGTATTTTCGCTTACTGATGGAATACTTTAATTTCATTGATTGAGAAAACACCTAATTTAGTAAAAATAAATAAGCTAACAGAAGTATTTTAAAGGTTAAAATATATTTCATGTCTTTTTAACATTATATATAAAAACATATTGTGAAAGCTATGATAAAGAAACCAGGACAAAATTTGCATGACTTGGACGTAATCAAGGAATAAAAGAGGCATTATTGGTCCCAACCTGCACATCCCGTCTGGGAGGTTGTAATGTCATTAGAGTTTCATAAAACCCATTAGACTAATAAGGCAAGCGCCTTACAGTTTATGTTCCTTTTAAATATCTAAAGGCTCGTTTAATAATCACATGAAGATAAAGCCAAATATATTTTTATATTGCTTACTTATTTCGTTTGCAGAATTCCATCAGAGTAGTATTGAAAACACATAACAAAATTAAACGAATGAATATTCTTATTACACAGATCGGTAGGTGGAAATATCATGTAAAAGGTGATTCAAAGAAATGATCGGTGTAATGTTACTTTGGACTTAATATGTGACCTTAAAAGTAAAACAAAGTTCAGCGATAGCTATTATTAATATCGTATAGTATTAATTCTACAGGTGGCCTATTCGTTGCCGGTGAAGCCCACCGACGTGCCCAAAATTAATCTTTACCAGTCTACAAACGAGCGAACGGCGTGAGAGAAATATTGAATTACTACAGCAAATAACTTTTTTTTTGGGTCTATTTATATATTTATAACTGATTAAAAAATTTTTGTTAGATAATTTTAAATAACAAATTTCTGTAAAAAATATACCATATTAATCTTCTTTAGCTATATATTATGTATGATATATGAATAAAATGAAATTATTAACTAAATACAAGTACTATTAAACATTTTACTAAAAAAAATATTATGCAGTTAATTCAAGTGATGCATAATTAATTGTTATTTAATGTTTAAAAACAACATTCCAATAGAATTTTAAAAAAATGAAATACAGACATGGATTTGAATGTTAATAGTAACTAAAATATTATTTTGAATTATCTAACAAGAGACATTTACCAAGTTCGTTAATGCGAGGCTTGCAAGTGCTTGAAAGTGCTATATAGCACCTGCTACTTCCCGAAACACATACGATATCAACCTCGTTAATAAACGGCAGTACTAAATTCAACTTTTGACACGCTATTGTAAATTGGCAGTCAACATTTTTCTATATCCCTGTGTTCAAGATTTTTTGTATTTTTTTTTTTCATCTTTCTCTGTTCACAATCTGTTTTGTAGTCAAGTAAAGTTGATATAATTTCCAAATTGAATGTATTATGACTTAAATGTATTTGAAATTAAAATAAAAATCAATGTAAATTTTCCTTAAAACATTATACATACTGTCCCAGCACTCAATACTTAAGAATACTTAGTGTTCCTCAAGAAAATATATATTTTTTGTCTCAAATGGTAGTAAAAACGAAATATAGATACATTAAGCTCTTATGCATATTTTTTATATAATTTAATATCAAAAGATTCTTCTGCACGTATGGTATTGAATTTATTCTAACCACCTTCTATAAACACGCAAAGAAAACAGTTCTACAGTTTTTAGAGGAGCGGGATGTGTTTGCAATATTTCCATTTGACTAGTTGTTATTTATCGATTCTCTTTTAAAAGCTTTTGCTGCCTAAACGAATGACTTTTAGTTTTTCTATTTATGCTGTAATCGGTTCAGAAAGGTCGTTCAACAAGGAGGCACTTCTGAAACTATTGACATAATCAACCTGTAAATTACGCCCTTGATAATAATTTATTTTCTATAACATTTTTGGTATATTTTAAAATTGTAGTCCAAAAAACGATTCTAGGAATGTTATTTATTTATTAAATCGCTTGTAAATTAAAAAAATAGCTTGTAGAATCGTGTGTAAGTTTATTGAAATAACCAAAGCTACATGCTGTAACACAAATTATCATTAGTGCTTTAAGACGAAGATTTGCAAGTTTATTGGACTATTGAAACAATCGAAGAATTCCAGAACTGCATTGCTCAAATGCACAACTACAACACTAAGTTTATTTTTCAGGAACTTTTAGGGCTTGAATAGCAACATGCATCATCGTTTTGTCTTTAAAATTTTTAAATGTAGTCAACATTTTATTTTTGACATAATTATTTTACTAATGTGATTATTAATAAAATATTTTATTATGTTACACTTTTAAATAATACACGTAAAAAAATTAATTAAACAGTTTTTTACACGCTTTATATTAGCTTCATCTGTATGTTTGTAACCCAATTTTTTGGGCGCGATTTTGACCTACTTTAAACGGCCAGATTTCGTTCAAACTTTGTATATTTATCGAGAACCGATGATAATACACTAATTTGATAAAATTAATTCATTTTTCAATTTGCACAATATGATTGAACACAATATGAATTAAAAAAGCGTTAGGGGCTTGGTGTAATAGTTATAAATATTTTATTGACAGATAAAAGTAGAGTGATTATCATTTCGATTATATATTAAAAAGCACCCCACGCTTTTTATAAAATAAATTTATTTTCTACTTTTTAGCTCGGTTTTCTATAAAAAGCGTGGTTCTTAGTTTTTTTAACTATTATCTATTTAGAAGAATAATCAAGATTACAAATCTGACCATTATATAATAATTATGATACTAAGAAACTACGGGAAAAAATTTAGATACAATCTGGTACAGACTATAAATATAATCCTTATTTTATAATTATCTTTTAGGGTCGAAAATTAAATAACAAATTTTTTCAGTTTGTTATGTACGCGAAACAT
>DVQP01003569.1:0-10653 GCA_018231745.1 Danaus eresimus
TATATATATATATATATATATGTATATATAACTTGATTATGTGATTGTGTGTGTGAGTGTGTGAGAGAGTTTGTTTTTATTGGAAAATGATATAAAATACTTTTATTACTAAGTTGCAAGTTGTTTATATGTAATATGTATATAATTAGCGTTGGTCCTAAAAAAATTTTACAACATTTTATATGTATACCTCTCGTCGTAATATATGTTACTGTTCCGATACCCAAATCGATTCGCTTAATCATACGAGATCTACTACTTTCAATTTGTTAAAAAAATCAAGATTTAATAAAACGCCACTCGTGCTCCTTAATATAGAAACGTAATTTGTAACATCGCAATCTTCGAGCAATTTTAAATTTAATATAATTCAAGGTTCTATTAACAAAAAAGTGGCTCAAAAAATTCTTCGCACAACTCATAAAAACTTGGCAAATCCTTCAGAATTATGAAATATTAACTTTCAAATTGTTCCCCAAATATTTTCTAAGCTACCAAATTAAAAATTCACCGAGGATCCCGTTTACAAACACTGTCCAATATATAATAAACCTTCGTGAAGTATTTTCGAAATATATAATAAGGGTATCGATGGATCTAGTTAGGCTGGTTGTATTCGGGACAGGAATCAAATGAAAATATTCAAAATATTTCATTACCGGACTGTTTGTCCGTCCCCCTCTTGTATATATGTACGGATACATTGCGTAGAATGGAAACTTTGACGTCTGAGAATATTTGCTTCAAGTCTGCTTTGTAAACGCCCTTTGGAGTCTGAATTAAAATACTTGAGAATGTACATTCAGACCTCGTCAAAATCATTGTTATTATTTCTAAATATGTAATGAAATCTCTGTTAAAGTTTTCGACATTCCCGCCCTAAATCCATGTTATTTTAAACAATCGCAAACGTAATGGTTTCTAGCATAGAATATGAATTAAAAAGGTATTTTCGGCTATGCCCGACATTTGGTCATTGTTGCTGACTGTATCCCCTCGAAAAGGAGCATTTATTTCTGTATTTGAATACGAATTTTGATTTTTCCATTTCCCGTCACTTAAATGATCCTACCTCCGCTCCATATTGTGTGTGCCCCTATTTTTAATATCTGCTTTCCATATTTTCCTATTGTCAGCCACTTCGAGGAGAGGGAAGATAGGTTTTCGAAAATAGATCCCTTATATTAAACATTTAGGGTATTTCGAAATATGCTGCAGGACTTATGACCGGGCAGAGTTAGAAACAATACAATTTAGAATATTCACAATAACATTAAGCTTGGATAAGTCTAATTGCATAAAATTCTCATCTTCTAACGGTAGAGGGCAGAAGTGCACTCAGCTTCAGCAGATGTATTAACAAGCTTTGTCACCAAACATTGTGGACACTTACATCAAGAAAGACCCGCACTAATTAAGCAAAAAACATCGCCCCCTTCAAACATTCCGGTCATAATCCCTCAAAGAACGTCCGAGGAGAGGACCAGAAATTGGAGATCTCCCCACCCCTGTTTACAAATTGAACAAAGGGTAATAATATAGCAAACCTGTGGACCAAGTTATGTTGGTTTGTGTGTTGGTACTTTCGTAAATTAATTCCTCTATCTGAAGGGGCAAATATAAGCCATAATCCAAAAATGATCGACTGTCCCCTTCACGATAAATGCTCTTTAATGTGTCTAAATAGCCGAGAAGAGAGGCAGCGTGTTTGCTTTGAGGAGCTGTGAATGGGGATTATAATATCATATTAATTGGACAAAGTTGTAAAAAATTAGGAAACCCGCAGATATTTTATCAGTATATTTTACTATATGCTAGTTTAGTGCGTTATACATGCAAGAGATATTTTTACAAGTTGATTAAAGACAGCGGATATCTTTTGCTTTACGTTTAAGAAAGCTTTTACCAATAGACCAAAGGACTTTTCAAAAACAGAAAAAAAGAACAGCAATTTCCTGCAACTTGTTAATCAATAAAGTTTTTGAAAAGACCCTGGCTTTTGGATTTTTTTTATAATGAAATAATCTGATAATCTTGTTACGCCACGGTTTTTATATATTTGTGAGTTTTATATGTATATTTCCTTGATGACTTTAGTCTATTTAGCTCCCTAGGGGGGGGGGGATAGAATGGTGTAGCTATATAAATGTGTTTTTAAAATTAATTTTATATGAAAGACAATAAAATAGAATAGGTTCGGGAGTTTGTTCAATACTTTTTGGACTGATGGTACTTCGGAATATTCAATAGAATATTCGTTATATTATTGTTACATCTAACATCCTGACTTTACTCTGTTACTAACTCACCTCCAGCGCGACGGATAACGAAGCTTTCTCCTGCTTCAGAGTTTCCACGCGGCCTTTGTATTGCAGCAACGAGCGCACCGTATCCTCCATCCTGGAACAAATAACAAATGAATATTATTAATAACAATTCTAACCAACGTTATAATTACAAATAAAATTAAATGTAGAAAGTACATTTCCGAAACTATAATATGTCAAGGTCAATATTGTATGTACAAGGATCTGGCCACGAACAATAGTATCGGATTTAACAGGCTAGGTATGGAATGGTAAAAGTCTGAACGAAAGTCATGAGAAAGTAATAATTTTAACTCAATATAGTAAATTGACAATTTCTGTTATAATAAGTCGCCAGTCGCTTACAGAACAATGGAATTCCTTAAATCTCTGTACATTATGCGAATGGATCCACTCCGGAATAATCCGGAGAAGAAGATTTGCATACACTGAGACTTTTTTGCATGTAAATGCTGAGACGAAATGTGTCATAGATTTTAGGAGGATAATACAATTTTTCCGACAGACAAACACCATATACTTAACAATTCGTCGTATAATAGGTTCCTTAAACGACTTTGAATGTAGGTACGTTAATCAATCAATACAAAAATCTAATAAGATTATTGATTAAGAGCGTCCGTTTATATCGGCTATGTTCCAACCTCGTGTCGTTGTCTAAACGAAACGTTGTGTGTGTTATTTTTTTCATCTCGCCGCTAACTTCGGATATAATATTTCTTCAGTACTTCAAAGTCTTTAATTTAAAGTGGTTTACTTTTGAGCCAAAGAAAGTCGGTGAAGCTTAAGAGATAATTCTTTGGACAAAAGCTCCGAATAATTCCGCTTTAATTATTAATACACCGTTGAGTGCGGATTAACGCTTTTTTATAATGAGCTGTTTTTTTTATTCTGTTTTCGTTTCGGAATTTAGAAGTTTAATGTTAAGAAAAGCTTAAGTACTACAAATATTTATTTTCAAACAAGTGAAGTATATTAAATTTACAGTGAATAATATTTTCACAGTCACGTGCTAAAACGGCATGGCGGTTCCCATTATAATAATTCAGATAATAAAGTTACAAAAGCCTTTTGTGTTTTAACTGAGGTAAACTCAACGAAGCAAATTGGCACAAGATGGAGATCGAATGAATGAACTTTTTCAATAACTCCGAATGGAAACGAACGTAATGTTATGCGATATTTCATTCGCAAATTTCATCTTTTTCGACATCTTTGACGATTTCATTTTATTTTACATTGTGAGAATGTAAAAGAATTACTATATATTTTTTATTTTTTTATTTTAATGTACAGATATTTTACGATCATTCCATTATTATTTGTTCCTAAACATTTCCTTACCAAATATCTAAAGATTTTTTTTCTAACGTATTGATTACCCGTAGTAAGGCGTCCGCTAGCTTATTACGATGTAATTTAATGTATTTTTTTTACAACCAACGTTTTTTGTACAGGCAATGTTTTATTGCCAGAAGTCACGGCAGTCTATCGACCGGACCCCATATTTTGTTTTCACTTCTTTTAATATTGAAGTTTGATGTTTACGTCACAGAGGACGCCATGTTTTGTAATGTGACTTCGTCCATAAATGTCAAATAATATTGATAATATTTGAATTAAATTATGGATTATATATTGAATATAATCTATTTAATTTAGATAGAAAATAATTGTAATTAAATTAATATTCTCTTACATATATTATTTTAAAGTGACCCATGTTTACAACGCATGTTTACAACAAAAACCTCCGTGTAGAATCCGCTACGACATGTAAAGTCTGGCGGTGTTGCCATAATAAATATTCCAAAACAGGTTCATAATCCTTTCGGACGTGTATTGTGAATATGGCAAGACTCCCCAGATACAAATAATTCTCCCTTGACCAGATGAGCCTCGCTAATCGTACCTATTAAAAGGGCGCGAATTTAATGACTATTTTATAGATTAAAAATTGTAACATTCGTACAGTCTATAAAATTATATAATATATTAGTAATATCATTTTACAAAAAGTTCCCAAGTCCTGCATCGTGTATGTCAAAAAGTACTGACAAAATGCAACAAATTTCGGGGGATCACTATAAATCGACTTGCATAACATGTCTGTGAAGGGTTGGTTCAATTTTGAAATTACTCATTGAAAGTTCGGGCCGATTTTTGAGAACTAGCGTGTACAATTAGTGTTACATTTCAGGGGAATAAAGGCTGTGTACAGTCTGCAACGAACGTGTTTGGTTAATATTAAAAATTCAATTTCCTATAGAAAAATCTATGAGTGAGAATCAACCCTTCAGTAACAATAAAATGTAAGCAAACATATGCTTTATATTTATTGTATGACAATATTGTTAGTAACTTCATACAAATAACCGGAAATAAGGTTATTCATTTTGAATTTCAGGCATATTTAACAATAATTACATATAATACATCTCAATATATTATATACGTATATATATTTATACATAGCTTGTGTTAATAATTTGATTTCTCGACTATCCTTTACGAAATTTTTGCCGAAAACACACGCTACCAGTCACGCGAGTCGGTAATGATTGTACTTTGACAGGTGGAAATGAGATTCAAACTGCATTTTGATGATTCATTACTGCTGGTTAAAAAAAGGTTTGTTATATGTATAATATATATATATATATAATCAACCTGGCGATGAGGACATTTTAATTGTCATCTGTATCCACAAAATGGTGCCAGAAAAAAATAACTCGAGTAAATCATTGATAACACATTTTTTTTAAACTATAAAAAACATATCCCGCTTAGTTTCAAGACAGTTTTATTACAATATTAATGACATATATATTCATTCCTACCATATTTTTCTCTTTTCTAATTATTATTTAAATCGTTTTTTTTTTGTTCGATTGTTGTCTTTAGTATAGTGTCAAAAGAAATTCAGTCCGTTGTTTAAGATGTAACAAGCTCTCGGATATTTTGTAAGTATCAAAGATCGTAACTCTCAACAATGGATGAGTTCGAAATATTAAAAGGAAATTGGTTTAAACTACTACCATACTTTACTTGTTGCAAAGTACATTTATTATTAGTGGTATGTTTTTATGAGAATGGGATTTTTATAATATTTTTTAAATGTGAAGGTTATTCGTATGAGCAATTTGGGTCACGACACCTGCGGCAGCTATCAAACGGCATAGAAACGGCATTGACTGCCGCATGAATTTTTTAATAAAGTTAAAAGGGTTCTATGGCGTAATAAGAATATAGAGGAAGATTCCCCCTTCTTTTTCATAACAATAAGATTCCATGAGATCTACACCATTTTCACCTACCAGAAAACTTGTATTGGGACTCGCGAAAGGAGGCATTAAAAGCATTTTCGTGTGACGTAATAATATAAGTCAATATATACGTATACATATTATATAGTAACAAAATTCTCTTAGGCAGTTTAGTCAAATTTTATACGATTTTGGTTACATGAACCCAAAGTTCTGTCCGTACGTTCGTTTAAACAACATTACAATGTCCTTTTCCTTCACCCAATTAGGACGATCAGCCCTCGACGATAACGAGAGGTCGAAGGTCAGAGGGTTGCAATATTAAGGATATGCATGCATAAGGAATTACATCGGCACCATAGTAAAGGATATTACATTACATATGATGTACTATGCTTAGGCCTTGTATAACAAACCTTATTTCTTTCTATAACTAGATTGTAATGTTTTTAAACATAATCGTAATAAGGAAAATATGAAAGTTGTCCCACTTAACACAATTCCCAGCAGTGGTTTTTAACAATAAACCACAAAAGGAACGCGAGAAAGACGCTGGGAGAGAATGCAGCTCTAATATTTTATATGAATGGCAAATAAGCAGACTTTTCTTAAGACTCCCTTTGTGATGCACTCTCCGGTCAGTGATACTGTATTTACTTTGTAATATTTTCTTAATGAAAAATCTTAGAATAGGTGTTAAGTATAGTAAGCGCAATTCGCTTTACAGCTGCTGTGAAAAGATTGTTATATAAACTTGTTACATGTATTTCGCTGACATCGCTTTAAGTTGCTGACGCCACGGCGTCTGAGGAAATTGACATGACGGCTAAGCATTTTATAGGCTGTGAACATTGAGTCAGGCGGCAAGGATCGATATACGGTGGGCTTTGAAACGCTCGCTTTGGTTTCTATAAACCATTACAACAGAAGCAATATATAAAGCATATGTAAGTATTATGTCGCGAAAGTTCCGTACTTACGTTGTGATTGATGTTGGCTAAACTATAGTTTAAATTAAAAAACATTCAAGTCTTATAAAAGTATTAGAGAACTTTTCTCCTGATTTTTCTTTTTTGTTTTCAATTAGGGCAGGAAAATTAGCGAGCGGTTATTTTATAGAGTTAGGTAACCGTACACTCACGCTTGGTGCATTGAAGTGTACTGTGTAGCTAATATCTGAGCCCTCACTTTTAGTTTGAGATGTACCTTTGTAAACCGTAATTACAGCCTCTTCTGCTTGAAACTGTAACTCAATAGACCATTTGTGGTGCACATTATAATGGCAGTGCACTTATCTTGAGAGATCGGAGTGATGTCTGTGAACTTGAGCCTATTTCACTTCTCTAAAATAGTGAGTCGTCACTATACTATTTTATTAGATGTACTATTAGATTGAAGCCATTTTAATAGTAAGTTGGAATTGAAGTATGCTACTTGCTTTGCTTTTTCATACCTGAAACAGGCAAATAAACATCCGCTACATGAACAAAGCAGAGTAAAACATACAGCCACTGGCGAATTGCACGTTCAACTATGAAATCCTCCCACAAAGGAGTCCTCGAAACACCTTTGAAGTCTTTTAAAGATCCCACTGTCAATATGCTTAAGTAAAATAACTTATAGACTTATCGCTTGCAGCCAGAAAGCCCGATTAAGCCGCCCATTTTACTTCGAGCTCAGACTACGTATCCGTTTTCGATTTTGCGCTCAATTTTTACGAAGCAGAATAGTCGACGACGGATCAAGTCGAATTGGTATCCGTAAATTTCAATTAGAGACTTAACAATGATATTTTAAGAAAAAGGTAAAATGTAACTTATCTTTCTTAAAGGTGTTAGATGAAAAAATATGTAAAAATGTTGTAGATCTTCAATTGGAAGTAGGGAAGTATCACCTTTCGAGATTTGGACTATTTTACTTTAAATGTATTTATTACCTTGGTCGTTTTTATAAGTTCCGTATATTTGTTATAAAGCAGTTTTTTATGTCCCTGTTGGCAGTCCCTAAATCTTATTTCTCCTATCTCCAGCAAAGTATCCTTCAGGTAGCCGACCGCATCTGTGTCCGATCGCCAATATCAGTGAGTAACGCCCACTTCGGATCGTCGGGATAGCCGAAATAGCGGCGATTAGCCACCTAATAGCCGACATAACGAGCCTAGCCGACTGTAATGTTAAGGCTAATTTATGTAATGCTGTAATTGCGGTGCGTTATAGGTTCTGCTTATGACATTCGTTATAATTTTTGCTTCGTGCGCTATATATATATATGTCATAGATTTAAACTTCGTGTCATTGTTTTATAAATAATATTTTTACTTTATATCGAGCTTATATATTATAATACAAGTCCACACACACGACTTCGTCCGCGTTATCCGAAATAACTTTCGTGTTTGCTAGGGAAAGTCGTGTATATAAAAAATGTTGTTTCTTAATTGTTTAACTTTATATTAATTAGTTATTAAAATTTTTATGATTTGAAACTTGTTTTTGTGAAAAATATCCATTAGTTTTGAGGTGACCATCTCGTTACTAAACTTTTACTATTTTATCTATAGATATTTATACATATGTTTCAAGTTCGATCCACTACTCATGCCATGAAAGCAATTATATAATTATCATATATATTAAACTCAAGCAATTTTAAGCCTCACCTTGTCAATGTTATGACACGTTTATAATTCTTCAAATAACCAAGTTCTCTCCGACACATAATTCCCTAATTGGAGCGAACTTTAAAATGAGCTTCTAAATTTAACACATTAGAAACAAGATTGTACATTCAGTCAGACGTTTGACTCGGCTTTATATGTTTTATTGCCGAATACAGTGTTGTTTACGTGAGAGACGCTATGTCACAAGTTTTCCAAGATTCATGTACGAGACGTGTGATAAAGCGATTATGTTCTTGACTTAAGACAATCTTAATGTTTTACATTGTTAACGATATATTATTATTCATTCATTAAATAATAATATATGTAAAATATTATTATATTACATATGTACTTTATGGAATGCTTATTTAAGTCTCTGCAATTTCTTGTGTTCAGACGGTGAAGCATCGTAGATTAGATTCTTTAATCTGTTATTCTATCTAAGTTATTCAGTCGCAAGTCTGCGTCGGAGCTCGTTAAAGAATCACCCGTTCCAAGAAATGAGGATTTTAAGGTAAAGATTGTTTAAAACGTTTCATTACCGAGAGTTTCATTTGAAGGATTCAACTAAACGTCTGAAGTCAGCGCCAAATGAATTTTACTTCAGACCGACTCCCCCTTTTATTGCAACAATAATTTATATGACGAAAATCATTAGTTGTGTGTAAGAAATACAAAAAATAACTGAATGAAGTTCAAAGAAAGTAAAACTAAGTTAATTGCAGACCGCGACTTAGCGGCGTCGTCGTGTTTACTGAAAGAACTGTTGCCAAATATCTGACGGGTTCATTCAACTGAGAAGTTATATGATAGTAAGTTATATGAGCCTTTATTTAAATGTACTTAGTTTATGAACTACGCATTGTCTTTGAAATGTTTTTTATGTGATTTTATTATTTAGTTGAATATTATTTTCTATATAACGACGTGATGGTACTCAGAAGAAATTATTAACAGATTTAATATTTTGATAAAATAGATTATTTCAAAATTATGTTTTTATGTCATCTTAAATGGTTCTAAAGCGTTTTTCTAATTACAAGGCCATCAGTCATCACCGTAGATTATCTTTCCTTATAACTAATACACCTTAGCAGGCCATTAGGTGTTCATGCAAATTTACTCTTACCCCTTCTCCCTCCCCACTCCTATCTTCTCCCCCTCCTCTCCCACATCTTCATTTATCAGCTGTCTGTCAAACGAGACAAGTATAAGAGTTTTCTTATGAATCCATTATGATTATCCCATGTTGAAGTTTCAACACTTGTTTCGAATTATATATAAGAATATACTTATATTATACATAATTATTATATACTATTTTGTATATAATAATTATGTATAATATAAGTGATACGCTTTGATTGTGAGTTTTCTTTTTAAAATAGCAAGTTATCGGAAGAAGTTATATGAAGAGATATTTCTCACTGCCCTATAATATCGTCTTGTAACGCGGTAACAATGGATAGAGGTCAAAAGGCTTCCTTACAATAGCATTGAAAGCTTTTGTTCGTTCACTTGAAGCTCGAGCAGCATCAGCTCAGATCGATCATAAAGAAACTCACGCTCCTTTACAATTAAAAACTCAAAAGCTCCGTCCTGTGTAGAGCGAGCTACGGCGTAGTACACATCTACGTTGTTCATAAGAAAGGACAATTAGTATAAAAATTAATAAAAGATATATTTTGTATCAAAAAAAAAAACTGGTAACGTAATTTTAATTTCTTCAAGGTTCCCGTTACTTACTTATTTATTTGTTAGTTATATGTCGGAATAAGACATTCGTTTGCCTCAGACATTAAAATCGGAACCAATCAAGCTGAAACGCATTTTTCGAAAGTTAATAAACAAATAACACCTGCGATTATAATACGGCGAGGAATCAACAATATTGTTACATTTCATTGAGAAATATCTAAATATATTAACAGGAACAGCAAGGAATTATATGTATAGACAACGAGATTAAGGTTGCATTAATTAAGGGAGATTATTTTTTATACAATAAAAAACTGAATTTAATCAAAATTCATACTTGAATAAATAATTTATTAATTATATAATAGCTATATTAATATTTTGCATCTATAAATGTAATACGTCATTGTAAACTGATCCGATAAATGTGGACATGTGTGAGTCGAGGGTCATTTGATTCAACGAAAACAGAAATAATATTACAATATTAAATACATAAAGTGAATGAATATAAAACTGTTTGTTATTTATGGTACGAACTTATTATAAATAATAAAATGCATTTATTTCATAACACATATTTTTATTATTGGGTAAATATTATTAGTTTTGGCGTATCTCATTGTGTAGTTAAAATTACTTTAAATTACCACTTCATCAATGAAATGTTATATTTTTTTGTACTTTTTAATATATATAA
>DVQP01003570.1:0-10652 GCA_018231745.1 Danaus eresimus
AATTAATGTATACCAATACGAGGAACATAAATATATGAATGATTTATTAATATAGTGACATTATAATAATAATATAACATAAAGGGGAGTTACGTATATATGTTTTCGAACAGATTTATAGTGTATTAAGTGGTTTTTATAGATTATTCAGTGATGGTTTAGTGGCCTCGTAATTCTAGACATCGTTTGCGATAACAAATGAAGCTCAATTATATTTATAAAGGTCTGGAGTCGGCCGCAGACTGTGTTGCGAAAATCTTGCGAAATACAAACCTGGGGTGGGGTCTTCATAGTACCTTCGTCAAGACGATGTTATTGTTAGAATTATAATATTATGTTACATTATTTTAATGAGTGCGGGTCAGGCGACTATGTTTAATTATTTTTTTAGGTAAGTCCTATTTGTAAATGTCTCGTTTTGATATCCAGTTCGATAAAAATACTACAAAATATTCCTTATATAATAAATCTCACACCTGACATTATTTCATTATACATAAAACGTCTTCAATTCCTGTTATTTTGAGTATCTATAAGATTAATTACCTGCAATCAAAAAAATTAGATCTTTTCATATTAGAAATTGTTTTTTATATGAAAAAAAAATTTTTAGTTTCTAAAGTTTTTATTTTATTTTCATCAACAATAAACCGTGAATTATACTGAAAAAAAACCACCTGAACACCCGCTCCGTTTGTTCTATTATCTAAATACTCCTGTTATCAATTAGGAACAAAAGTTGCTTGGAGCTCTTACAAAAAAGCCTTGTCATTTTTCTATCAAAAACAATATTATATTCAAGATTTAAATTTATAATTTAAAGAAGATTACATAAATCATACATATTGATATGAGAATCACTTGACAATGTAAAATGATAGCTAGATTAATTTCCATTGAGTTTACGACAAAGCAAAATGATGTGTGTTTAGTAACTTCACGTTGTTAACAAAAGTATACATTGTCCGACCCGTATTGCTGATAAGATATGTAAATAGTTTATTGAAATAGCATTGGACTCGTTACAAAAAGATTTAACACGAATACTATTCCGTCGCTTACATATAGAGCAGAGGAAATAAACCTCGAATTTATTATAAAACTATTTAAGAGCAGATATATTAGGGTTAATGTATCTTTATACTATACAGATATACAGCTTTTGTATCGTCCAACGTAATGGGAAAGGTCCAGGGATCGCACGCTGCATCATAATATTGACCTACTTAGACACATTCATCGTGACCACCAGTATTTGATCTGTAAAAGAAAATATTTTATATATACAGATGATGTCGTATTTATTTTGCAATGGTTCTGGTTTGGTTGGTCGGCCATTTAGTTTTTTATATCACTATTTGATATATATATATATGCGCATTAAATTAATTGTATATTTAAAATTTGAATCGGATATTCATTCATGATTTTTATATAGAAATTTGTGGGCCCGCTGATAAATATGTATAAGGACAAAGTTTTTAGTTCCTCGTCGGCACCTTAAGAGGCTCATCGCCAACGGCAGCATGTAATGGTGTTCTCATTCAGCGAGCAAATGCCACTCGTTGAAAACCGCTCGCATGATGTTACTAAGATCTCTTAGTAAAAACATTTAAATACCGTTTTAATATGTATACATTTTTTTGAGTACATTCATACAAACCTTCCCTTTGCATTTGTCTTAGATTTTTTTTAAATGATGACATTTTTAAAATATATTTTGCGGGCATTTGGTTTTTTCTTGTCTAAATTATATGATAGTGTATATAGTTTAAAATTATTTGACTATAGATAAAATTAACAAATACTCAGAGATCGGCCGATAGATTTTTTACGGTAGCTTTTATATAATAAAAATAATATTTTTATAGCTTGGTGGTTTTTATGATATTTTATATTTATATATAGTGATGTAAATTCAAATCGAAGATAAGTATCATATAAGACATGGTCGTATAATGTCACACGTACTAAAAGCCGGTTCAATGCAAATCCCCACAGCAATTCCATATCCGAGCGCCTCGCTTTGTTTAACCTCTGTAATATAAGACGCCATCTACCCCCTGACGTTTTACTACATCGAAAGGCTCTATGTTCAACGTTTTGAAATGTGAATTTAGTCTTAATACACTCTTCTAGAGACCAATCTCCCTCGCCGCAACACCGGCCACCTATATGGCATAATAAAACTTATTTACTACATGAGGACAGCATGCCATCGAACCTTCGTAGGTTTTCACAAACTCTGGATCAAAAAGAATTAACATTTAAGAAGTAGTTATGATAACATTATATTTTTTATAAGTCCGTTCTGTATTCGTTGCGTCTGAAGTCCTTTTGATTTGTTTTAAGACGATTTCTATGAAGGATCCAAACCTCCCAGTGTTCGCGATATGACCTCAAACGGAATTCTAACAACCCTTTTAAGAATTGTAAAATCGTGGTCCTTTTTAATTATTGTCCCAGTCTTTTGTCAGCGAGCGAGCCCGCCGGCAATTTTTGTTATCGCATGCCATACATAACTTTGCATTGTTATTGATGTAATTAAGATTGAACATTCGATTTAATTAAACGCTGCTATTAACCTGATATATTCTCTGTAACAAAAAAAATGTGATTAAAGGGTCATTAAAATTTAATCGTATATGAAATTAATAGGTTCTGTAATACAAGATGTTAAAAAACCGCGCGTCTGTTAGTTGCCACCTATACTCTTGTTGGAAGTAAACTATCGTTATCCTAAAGAGTTATTTCTGTTTTTCCCTTCTAAATTCTAAAGACATATCTGTTTTTTATTCATACATTACTATTTAATTAATTTTTATATGTCTTTTCCTTCTAAATTCCAAAGAGATATCCGTTTTTATTTATAAAATACTATTTAATTAATTTTTGGAAGTCTTTTAACTATCTTTAGGTCATTAATTTCTTTATGATTTCAATGTTTTAAATCATAGTGTAAAATTTCATGTTGCTTTCATATATGTAACAATTGTGAACGTGATACAGATATCTATTATACGACCAAATGATGTCCAACAGAAGCGACAGATCTCAACGGCCACGTACAATACACACGTAACATCCGGTGATCCTTTTATTGTCCACGCTTAAACGGTCCGTATTGTGAAGGCGTTAATATCATAATAGCCTGGCAATGTTGACAAACAAGCATCAAGCATGATTGTAAACACTGTCGAGTTTATGCGGGGGAAATATGCGATTAGATGAGGACTATGGGGTATGTGTGGCCATTTAATTTTACAGAATTACATTAATTTGGGGGTCTGAGATTTTGGTGTATTCATGTCTAAGCGACCTTATTATGAGAGTATACTTTGATCGGTTCGTTGTTTAATAACTTCATTAATAGTTTTAATTGTATAAATTAAAAGCTGTTTTTCACTTGGTATTTATAGAAAATTATTTTGTGCGATATAAAATAGTTAATGGTATTTATAAATCTGTTATGTTACCTTTTTTTATAAAAGTCAAGTATATTAATAAAACTAATTTATTTCCATCCAATTATGCAATAATGTTAAACATCTCGAAGGAGAATATTTGAAGCTCGAAAGACTTTTGTATTGGCAATTACGAAATCGTTCCCAGCAATATATATAGCAGTGGAAAATAATTGCGTCACCTAAACTTTCCTTAGACATTGCGTAACAGTTCATTTGATCCTAATTTAGTATAACTTCCACAAATGAATCCCCATAAAATAAAGATCCTTTATGCCTTTTTCGTATTTAATTTGTTTGTGTTATAAAGTTAAGTTTTGTGACGGTATTTACACTTTCTTTTGAATATGATTATGTGTTAAGAGCTCGTAAAACTTTCATGTTATCGTTATTTATAATTAAGAATATTTGTTATATAACACAATGTTACATAACATGTTAATTGTAACATATGGAAGGCACGACACGTGTGAGACAGGTGTACAACAGGTGGGGTTTTGAAGGATTTAACCGTCTTATTTGGGTTTTAGTTTAAGAACTTCTTTTCTGGGGAATTAAAAGAGTATAAAGAGTACTTTTTGGATTCACCGGTATTTGTGAAGTTCTACCAGCAATAGATAAGTTATAACAAAAGGTGTTTATTCATCCATTGCAGGAATTAGCGATGGTTCAATTTAATACGCAACAGATATATGTATGGAGAAGTTTCTGGAACGTATCGTTTATTAGAGGGAGTGGATAAAACATTAGCTTAAACGGTGCATCGCTACGGAAATAGACGCCGGCGCGACGGCTCGGCGTCGGCTGGTTTGGATGTTGTGATGCATTGATTAGTGCATCGATATATTATAAAGCAACGCAACAGAAACATAACATGTACGCATCGGAATTCAATTACTGCAGACGAAGTAGTTCTGATTTATATGCAAAGACGTTGCTTTTTGAACAAACATGTCCTTCTGCTTTAAATTATTCCATTAAAACAATGTTATATAATAAATGTATATCGAGTGATTGCTCGTTTCTCCTAAACTACCCTCGCTAATTATTTTTCTTCCCCATCCCCCACTATTCAAATGCGTTGCATAGCTAATAGTGCATCGAGGACGCGCGTCCGAAAAGCGCGTGCGGTCAGTCCACTCGCGCGCGTTCACACGACCCCACGTCTGTACAAAGACGATACCTATGTAACACTTCAGATAATATTGAGGTGACATAGTACTTGCATCATTAACTAGCATCGTCTTATTTAGATTTGAGTATAATCGCGAAGAAAATTGTTTTCATATATAGATAGCTATGTTTTGGTTGTTTTTTTCAAATGTTTTAAGCGCCATGGGTTTTGAAAAAATCAATGAAACGCATAAATGTTGATGTGCGAATAATAAAGTCGCGTTTCAACCCCACGTTTGGATCGGAGTAATAATAGCGACCGGCATCGGAGGGAGGGACTCCTATGTACTGAGGGACATAGCTAGAGTTGTTACAGGTCTTAAGTTTTAGGCAATAAATGCTACATTCCAATGTTACATTCTAGACCGGCGTACGTGCACTTGTGAATGGTTTATTCTCATCGATTTTAATAACCCTGCATACTAAGATAGAAGAGGGATATATGAAATATTGTTATGTTATATTGTTAAATATTTACTTACCCATTATACATCTTAATGTGATGATTCTCTACTATGTTACTTATGAAGTAAACAAAGTAATTAATTACCTTATTCAGTGGCATGTTACGAATTTCTTGCTCCATAAATATAACATCTATTTGAGACTAAATTAGACATTTGATACAAAATAGTAACGGCACTGTGCGTCGCTTTCCCTTCTAAGGGACGTCTTAAAGAAATCATTTAGATTTAGATTCAATACAACGATGATCGTGCGATTGATCGTTCGATAAATCGGTCGACCAGTCGCTCGACTCGAACTAAATAGAGGGGAAGTAAACAGTCCTTGTCACCTTTCCCGCTAACAGCTTTAGGAAGACGTAGTTCGGTAAGGAAGCGACGCAGGCGCATCTGTTCGCGCCAAAAAAAAAATAACAGCCGTATTATTAATAGTTCTACCAGTGATGATTAGAGTGAAGTGAAATTACCATGAAAAACGCGTAATGATGTTGGGATTCCTTACAACCGGCGGTTTTGGATACCAGAACCGGCTGACGTTGCTTCAGCAGCTTATAGAATGTGGTGATGTTCTTCTCGGAAGGGAATTTGTTTGTGGTACGTTTTGCAAGTAAACTTGATTAAACTTTAATCAAAAATCAATTGGTCTATCTATTTAATTGAAGTCGTTGCATGAGCGACTATACCTAAATAGTGCATATTTATCATTAATTGAAGGCATTCGGATCATTTAGAATCGCTTTTGTAATATTTATTTTACCCTTTATAATATAAATTATGTATCTTAAATCTATTTTATAGAGAACGCGGGTCCGCTCGATCCTATCGGCTTATTTATTGTGTTATTGTCTTGCTACTTCATAAATTGTTCTAATTAGCATCCGAAATGACAGATCGTAGTCCCTCCGTCGTCATAAACTCTCAATACAATTGCTGTAGATACATGCCTCTCTTTCAACGGTCATGGCAAGAGTTGCACAATAAGCCACAATACATTACATAGGAGTTTAAAACAATTAAGTCGATTTCGTATTTCCTCACTGCACGCTCTATAATTTACTTGGAATACATTTCCTTATAATTTCATTCGAATTGATCATTTGTCATTCGTTTCTAGTGATGTGTTTTTCCCACGAACGAATGAATTATTATGTACAAATGAAAGGCTTTTACATCGATAACTGTAATTAATTATTAAACTATGAATTATCGATGATATGGAATGTAAAAATTTTATATTGAAATGGTTTGGTTTTTATTAATTTATATTAATGCAATTTTAATTTTAAACGTTCTGTTTCATGGTATATAAATGATTTCAATAACATGCCCCGTACTTGTACTTTTTCTTCTTGACTATTCGTGAAATAATTCTCTTAATCATTCGTCAGCCATCTCAAAAGGTTTCACATAGTGGTCTTGAGTCGTAATGCGTATATAGAAAGTGTAAGCTAAGCTCGGAATGTTTTATTTCGTCCCTGGTGTGCTGGAAACATTCCTCTCATTTTAAGACTAACAAGATGTATTTCAATCCCATTATTTCTTAACATTTGTAGTATTTATAATGCTGTGTTCGTTCTTGGTTTTTTATTTTATTTTTATTGCAAGTATTGTTTTATGTTTGGCCTTCGACAAAATTCAATGAAACTATATTTTTTTATTTTGAATATAATACAAACATTTTGTTAAAGTCTGTTAGAACTTTACAGAGTTTTTTTAACATAACCTTTTTATAAAATAATAGGCGAAGTTTTAAACTTTCTCTATACTAACACTGGACAAAAAATATATAGCAAGAGACCTATCTATGTAGTGATATAACACGACAAATAATAAACTATTGTTACGGAATATGCAAAAAAAAAGTGGAACTATTCTTAGAAGTTCACAGCTGTAATAAATCATAACGTTAAAGCAGACAAGTAACAAACATATCATACTTATGTAAAATAAAGCGTCAAGTTAAAATATAATGTGAGAGAGGCTTTAAGAAAAATGACCTTACAGCATTCAAATATTTTGATATGAACACGTTCCATCTTTAAAGAACAATGGCTATTCTGATTTCATTGTAACTTGTACAGTCGTGTGATTAATTCACATTTTTGATATAATTTTTAATTGCGATTCCATTTTATGTGAATGATATCATCACAGTTATTGTAAATAGATATTTCAATACTAAATCATTACACAATAGAGTCCTTTTTCGTATGAATCCTTAATTCTGTTATATACAGATGAATGATAATTAAAATATGACATCGAGATTGTTACTAACAGTGTCCTTATTTGTTTTTGAATTATTTTTTTTTAACACAAAGCCGGTTTAATATTATTATGTTATAATTATTAATGTCAATTGCCGACAGTTGATTGTAAAAATCTAGTTTAACCAGTTACAACAAGAATAAACTGACCCAATATTATTAATGAACGTCTCAAAACAATAGGTGTGACTTTAATATTCGCCAGTCGTTTCGTTTGCATTACACGTGCCAATTATAATTTACATTGTGATGTCAATGATTTACGGAATACATTAAATCTTCTTGGTTTTTTTCCGATCTCTTTGATAATTTATCATTAATTATCACATATTCGTTTCTCAATAACATTGTCCTCTTATGAATTATAGTACAGTTTCACTAGTTATATTAAATGTTCAAGCTTATTAGAATAAACTATGTATGTCTGTCTATAATACAAAAACTATAAAACGAATTTCTAATAAGCTTTCAAGTGATACAGGTTCGTATAATAACAAAAAATGCTTAGATCAGACAGAGTTCTCATTAATTATGGAGCAGAGAATAAAAAAATGAAATTAATTCAGAAATTCTTAAAGTATTTATATGCGTTAAAATTCATGATAATATATCAACGGAGTTTTTAGTTCAATCAGAGATTGTAATCATGAAGTTGTCACCGTAATTGAGTCGATCATGGTCTATGACCACCGTTCATACTCCATACAACATTATCATCAATTACACATACAATGACGAGGCTAACAACACACGGCTCGTGAAGCGTGAACCTGTTGTTGCGTTTTAATACAACATTAATGATATGATGTAAATGACATTACTATATCATATCATAATTATATCTAATATAAACAATAAAACAAATCTAATACAAACTTTCTTTTGATGTCTAACTATCGCGCTACAAATCTTTAAAAATTATAAGAATATTAATTTATCTATGGACATATATTTCAAAAATTTTACACCAGTTGAAAAATGAACAAGAAATTACAAAAAATGGTCTCGGTTTTATTTGTAATTCTAAAGCCGATAGGCCGGGCTTTTTAGATAATACTGTTTTACCGTTTTTTGAACCCTTTATTTATATGATTTGACCCATCGACAGCACTTGCCTGCCGAATGTGTACAAAGAATGTATATATTTAAGTAGAAAAGAGCTTTACCCGAAACTTGATTGCCTCAGGTTAATTTATTTAAGTGTATAGAACCATAAATCGGTGGTACACCTACAGTCGTAACGTCCGCGCAAAGAATACCGTTATATAAACACTGTTCCTAGATAAAGCTGAGAATAGAACTCATCTCACGTAATACCTGCCCCCGTAACTTACGATTGTCTGTTATACGTATGTTATGATAATTTTGCATTTTCCCTCACAACGGTACAACGCTACATCTACAAGCGTATATCTTAATATCTTCCTAGAACACTGGCTTTGTTGTTCTGTCTAGTTATTTCGACATTATTCTTTGAAGTCATAAATTTTATTAAGAAATTTTAATTATCAAAAAAATTATATAATTTTTTTGTATTTTTCTTTATATTTCTGAAGCTTAATGTAATTTATCTTTATCATTAGGTGCAACGTCTCAGATCGGCCTAAGGTCAATGAACTCAGACACAGCTAGGTCAATGCTATCTCTATGCCCCCTTTATATGTATCACGTGACGTCTGGAAATTTTAGATAGCCAAATAATGTTTTAATACACCTCTATGATGTATACTGATACCTTAACATATAATATTCATAGAGAAATGGACTTAATGTACTTTACAAAGTATATGTTATAAGTTTTATAATGTCGTGTATTATAATATCATCAGAGAACGTATGCTCTCAAGAGTAATCCTGATTATTTTCTAAATCAGTGCAAGCTACCGTAAAGTTCGAAGCCCTGTGGAGAGTCAACTACGGTCGGGATTCGAACCGGCTAACAATGAATGTTTACATTACATCTGAGCGTTAGAGCAAATACGCGGCCCTTTTTCTAACATTATACCCATCGCATTTTAACATTTATGTCATAAGGCATTAAATTACTTATTGAATAAAAGCGTCACGATTCTTGTATATTTATTAGGCTCCAGTGGACACAGATATTTTAAACGTTAAGCGATTATTCGAATTGACAGAAGTGCGCTATGGGATTTAATATTTAAGTTGTTCGCGTCTCTTTGATACCACTTATGTATATAACAGGATTACTGTAATTACTTGTAAGGAATGTTCATTATTTATTTACTGTCATTGATTTTTATTAATATTTAACCGTTATTAAAATATATATATTTCTTATTACAGGTTTGGACAATCGGATATCAAACTCAAGGAGTTCAGTATCGCCGTGAGTAGACGCTTTTATTAAACACCAATAGATTGTCTCGTTACAACCAAATATAACATTGAAGAGAAATAAAATACATACCTCTGTAAACATTCATTGAATATCAGGAATTTATTTATATGATAATATACCTTTGTAACGCAATATAATAAAATATATATTTTTTTCTGTTATATATTTATATATTATATTAAAATTGTCGTTGCTTTTTTAATCTAACAAAATCTTTATCTAAAGCTTTTATTTAAGTAAATTAAAACAAGCAGTTAATGGTGATGAAGTAATCATAATTTCTTGTATGCAAAACTGAAAAGTCCTGCCCACGGACCTTTTGGATATTATATATATTTATGTATTTAAAATTTTTAAACCAACAGTTAATAGTATATAACAGTTGGTAATGGGAAATCTGTCAATATAATTGTTGCGAAGGACGACTGTTAATTATTATTGTCATTACAGTGACGTGGTGAACAAAGATCTCGGTCTGTCAGAGAGCGATGATGAAGTAGCCGCAACCACCACAAGGCTTGAACCGTGAGTTTTACAAATTTTATATGTAGACATGTATTTATGTATACTGGTTTTTTTTCTAAAAGTCGTATAGTTTTATATTTATTTAACTGTATTAAATTAACTTTCCGCTCTATATCCGGGATATGTAAAATTTAATGTCGACTGTCGGAGTTATCGAAGCATGAAGTCGAAAACGTTTTTAATATAAATGACATAAACGTATACATACATATATACATATTATATATATTTATGGAAATTCGAACACCGACGCTAATTACGGGACATATGTCAAATATTCTGGCTAGTGAACAAATTTAATGACCATCAATTTTTTATAGCTAAGATTGTGTTTTGTTCTAAATAAGAATAAAATCAAAAGTACAATAAAATTATTTTTCTAACTCTAGTCAAAGTT
>DVQP01003571.1:0-10646 GCA_018231745.1 Danaus eresimus
TTATACTTTTGAAAATATATCTGTGCTTAACAAGGACTGTAATGAGGATAGAAAAAGATAAAATAGGGTCATTTAAATGTGCATTTTCAGTCAAATTAAACCTAGATTTAATTTTAAAACATTACTGATCAAACAATACAATATTTCACTTACTTTTTGAGGTGTTCGTAAAATAATTTGTAGATCTTCATCGGCTAAGTCATTTAGTTTATTCCATTTCTGAAGTGTAGGACATTCAACAACTTGAGCATATATCACTGCCGAGTCAGGAATCACAATACAGTCTTCTTCAAGTAAAAACTTGTGTGCATGCGAAAATGTAGAAATTGCACCTAGAAAATAATTTAATTTACACAGGCATATCTAACTTTAGTATTCAATAAAATTATGTTGAATTCATAGTATCTGTAAGTGCTAAATAGCAGGACTGGATCGCAGAACAAAATATAATAAACTTATCTACCTACATTAGAGTTGACATCATAAAATTATTAAACAACACAGACCAAGTATAACTCGTACACAACTAGAACATATGCAATGATGGCAGCTAATTTAATGTACTTGTCTCCCTAAATTATACTTGATTTTATTATTATTTATCAATTCTGAGCAAGTATAACTAAATGAAACTAATATTTTTCCGATAAACTATATGTGCTGTACTTTTGTTAAAAACTACACACTCCCCATGTTTCAGTATCATAATGATAAATAACAGGACCAACTGACAGACATCCACATCTCATCTGCCAAGATCACGGTTGCTAAAAAGTAACCAAAATGTTGAGAGTATGTAATTTTTAACAAAAATAAAGCACACATAGTTTATCCGATAAATATTAGTTTCACTTTAGTGAATAAAACTTGCAAAAACCTTTGATCTCACTAAGTATAAAAAATACATGACACCAACATTATTGTATAATTACATCAGTGAATTTATTAGTTTTGTTAATACCTTCTCCAATTAGTTCAGTATCAAACACCTCTGTGACTAATATATTAGCTTTTTCCTTCATATCTCCATCTTCCCCCACAGTGAGTTCTGTTGATCTCTTAGGGATTACTGTTATTTTGTGTTTCACTCCATTAATTTCAAGGATTTTAATACAGCACTCTGCCATTGGTTTAAAGGCCTCACATGCAATAATACTATCAGCCCCAGCCCTTGCTGCCATGATTGATAATAGTCCTGTTCCAGTGCCTGAAAAATTTAAAGTATAATTTTCAGAAAACTATTTATATAATCATTTGATATTATCATATTTTATTGCCATGCATCATTTGAGGAAAATTAAATTCACCTATATCCAATACGTTAGCCTTCTTGCCGAGATTGTGCATCTTTTCTATTGCTAATTGTAAGGCCCTCTGATACTTCTTATTTCTCTCAGTATCATGCAACATATCAGCAAATGCTGAACGAGCTATCTCTTGATGATAATCATAATCTTCGTGCTGCACGTCCCATTCCGTACCGCCAGTAATTGGGTTCCGTTTTTGCGTAAAGACCTGCATCTTTGGTACTGTACAGCTTCCTAACCTGCAAATATGTTAAATATATTTTTTAAATCAAGTTCAATTTTTAAGCTCAAAAATTAAGTATTCACTGATCAAATATATATTTATTACAAGAATATTTGTTTAATTAAGGAGGTATAATCTTTTTAATTTGGGTTCTTACCTCTTAAATATAGGCACAACTACAAAACTACGAACTTTAAAAAAATATTTCATTAACATGTAACTAGTACACATACAAACATTCCATAGTATTCAAGCCATAAGCTTTGTAATTGTAATAATTGTACAAGGTTTAAATTAATATAATAATTATTATGATATTTGTAAAATTTCCGGTTTGTTTAAAATTTCATGCCATACTCCATAATTCATGTTGGCATTGACACTATTTATGCACAGAAATATAAATTAAAATATTACAAGAAATATATAGAAATTAGTATGAATAAAAGAGCCTGTTTCTAATTATACTAAAATTATTAATTTAGCATAAAAGTTATATTTTTAATCCTTATAAATTGTATAGAATATATATTTTTTTATTTTTTCGAAGTATTCTGAAGTGCGGCAAGATTGGATTTTGCAGATGTCAGTCAAATAGTCTTTCATTACGACGTTTTACTATCATGGCGGCCGCCGTAGGCAGGATTTGTGGGGCACGACTTTTGCAAAAATATGGGATAGTGGCTCCCCAGGTACTTTTCGTACATATATAATCATTATATATTCCCTTGCTATATAAGTTTCAGCTAAGAAAGTGATATCCCTATTAGTAATACCAAATTTTCATCAGTTTTAGTATCGATGGACCTTGTGTATTTCATAATAAAAACTAAAATTTTTCCAATAAAATCGTGTTTAATTATAAAAGTGGGTGCTGCTTGTGAGGAGAAGAAAAGTCATCGTTTAATTTTAAAGAAAATTTCGAGGGCGAAGCATAACCTTCTCAACATTATGTAACAAGTAAAGAAAACTAATGTAATCGTCCTTTGCAGATTTGTCAGCTGTCCACTAATGCTCAGGCATGGACTAAGAGTCGGAAATTGGTAAGTTTCAATTATAATATCTCTACCATTATGTTAGAAAGAAAAATATGTATTCACTTGAAATATATAATTGCTCTTAAATTTTTTTATGATTTCAGAATTTATCCATGTTAATTAATTGCTCCATATTATTTTTTACAAAATTTTATCTAAAATATTTTTGAAATAAAATAATTATTTCATAATAATAGTCCATTGTCACCAAAGTTGTACATATTTTTCATTTATAATACATTAAAGTAATTAAGGAAAACACATCTCATAAACACACATGCCAATACAAGTGTGACAGAAATACTGCAACATCTTATCTGCAGTTATAAAAAACTACATATACACAAACTGTTCAATTTCCCTTAAATATATTGCAAAGAATTTAAACATATCAATTTAAAGTAAGAAACAGTGACACAGAATCTTTATTTTATGGTATCTATACTAATATTATAAGGAGGAAAGATTTGTATTTTTGTATGCAACAAACAAACTCAAAAAGTACTAGGCCAATTTTAATCATTCTTCTTTCATTAGAAAGCTACATAATCATTGAGTAACATAGTCTACAGGGATGCTTTAAGATAAGCATAATTTTTTTTCTAATTTAGTGATTCACGGTCTTTTTAATCAGCATGCTTATAACTTAAATATCTGTACCTATTTATGTCTACCCATGCCAAGCCGGGACGGGCCGCTAGTTAATAATAATTTGAAATTGATTTATAATAGATTTATTAATATAGCAACAGGAATCCAATATTACTGCAGTTGTCTTGTTCAATTTTCCATTCAAATTTTAATTAAAGCAAAAGTTCAACAAATTGGAATGTTGAAAAAATAAAACAAATAACATATAATAATTATTCCAGTGGTTGACCACATTAGGTGTGGGTGCGGGCGGTGTGGGAGCCTTACTGTTTGCATTGGAACAGTCTGTACAGGCTTCAGGCACAGAAGCACATCCTTACCACCAACCTTGGAGCCACAATGGATGGTTCCAATCTCTTGATCATGCCAGGTCAACTAATTGTTCTAATATCATTCTAATAATGATTCCTAATTCAAATTGTTAAATTTATACCAAATTGGGGAAATATTGTGATTTTTCTAAAGTATTTTTCTTTGTCTTTCTTTATTATAGTATTCGCCGTGGTTATGAAGTTTACAAGCAAGTATGCAAGGCTTGCCATTCTTTACAGTACATTGCCTACCGTAACTTAGTTAATGTGAGCCATACTGAGGAGGAGGCGAAGGCAGAAGCTGCTGAGGTAATGAAATTGAATGTTTTACTCCCACAAACTTCATTTGCTAAATCCAAGGGTTGTAAACGTAAGACTGTCTGTTTGAAAGTTATTAAAATTATTTTATTACAAGCTATTTAAGCAGGATCTGTAACTAAAATATTCAAATTATAAAAAACAATCTGGTATAAAATAATAGTTCCTGGCCATGCTAGGGATTAATGTGTTTGTCATAAAACTAATTAGAAGTATTGAATTACAAACTGTGGAAAATAATTAATTCCAAAACAATTAAGTTGGAATTTAACAGAATACATATGTATATATTTTTATAAATGACATATATAATTTTCTATTAAGGTCATGATTAAGGACGGTCCTGATGAAGAAGGCAACTTTTTTGAACGCCCAGGAAAACTATCTGACTACTTCCCATCACCATACCCCAACGAAAATGCAGCTCGAGCTGCAAACAACGGTATACTAAAACAGAAACACATTAAACAATACAAAATATATTTCTCATTTCAATATTACATTTTATTATATCCACACATAAAATAATTTGAAAGAATTTAAATAATGGTATAAAATTTATCTGTGAAAAGTATATATGTGATATTTTTTATATGTATATTAATATGTGCTAGATCAAGATTAGTCGAAAATTAGTCTTTTTATTCAATCAGTATCTATGACTGATCTGAAAACAACAATTGATGCTCCTCAATACTTGACTTTGTAAGAAATTTCTGTTAAGACGGTTTAACTTTTTTATTTTCTGTCTATTTATTAACATTATTGAAAAAATATTTTAAATAATCTAATAATTTGTTGCTTTAAAACTAACCAATAAAAATAAATCTCTCTGATACTTACCACAAATCTACTGAAAATCATACCTTGATAACAGAAAAGAACATAATCTTGACTAATTTTCTTTGATGTTAAATTAAAAATCTTTAAATACTTTTTAAGTTTTAGCTACCGAATGAATTATCTGCATACACAAGTAAAGGAAAATAAAATAAATGTGCAAATAAGACCATAAACAATAATTTCTATTCCAATATATATATTTCATTATACAGAATCAGATATTTAATGCTTTACAACAACCAACTAATTATTGATGACTTACATTTCAACTATTAACACAGGGTTATAGGGTCATTATAGGGCGAAAGTAATTGTTTGTCTGAACAATTTGTAATTTTCTTAATCATTCTACTTAATGTTCAATATTTGTTTAATATATTTGCTACCTTAATATAGTTATATTGTCCAATGTATGTTAAACTTCTTCCCCAGGTGCCTATCCTCCGGATCTATCTCTGATAGTGTCTGGTCGTAAGGGCGGCGAGGATTACATCTTCGCTCTCCTGACGGGTTACATGGAAGCACCGGCTGGGGTCGTACTGCGTGAGGGACAGAACTACAACCCATACTTCCCCGGTGGTGCCATTTCTATGGCACAGGTTTTGTTTGATGAGGTATGACAACTTCTACTATAAACCTTTTTGAAATTTGTAAATTATTTTATTTGCTCATAACTTCAGTGCTAAAAATGATTGAAATTGTCCTTATATCAAACTTAGGTGTTTTATTATTTAAAATAAATAACTCACTTACACCCTTTTGACTATCACCCGTCAAAAACTACATTGTCAATAATGTATGCCAGAGAAGGGTCCAACTTGGTGGTAGAATTGTGCCAATATATCTAATAATTGTACATAATATAAACCTAATAACACTATAATACTTTTAGCATTCTTAAATCATACAATATAAACTCATGGAAAAAAAAACATGCCCTGTTTTACGGTAATTATTTTGTTGGTCTGCATTAAAACGGTACATTTATTTTTACTTGTCACATCATAAAATGAAGCTAGATTAATTTGTTTGCAATATAAGTATATTTCCTAGTAGAGACTTATAAGTATTCTATTAAATGATTCAACAAATGAGAAGTAATTAGTTAATGAAGTGATTATAATTCTTAACTCTAGTTGACAAAACCACAAAATATAGATAAACTGAATGATAGTCTTCTTAGTTGTGAAAATAATTCTAATACTATTATTTTCTGTATACATTAAAATCAAATATTAAGTTTTAAGAACTAGGAAAAAAACTGTTGTGATTACCAAAAAAAAAGGTTGTATATCACAAAGATAAAGTTCTAAAGATCAATACTTTCAATAGCAACAGTGTGATAAATCTGTTATGATTGTTAAATAGACCTTGTTTAACAATGAAATAAGATATAAATTATATTGTGTTCTCCACTGGTATCTATGCAGTGAGGATGAATACCTTAATCATTGTTTATTCAGCTATTATTCTAAATGGTTCTTAATGGTAACAGTTTTTAGTATATCTGTGGATAGAAATATAGTTATTTTTGTAAATCATTTTCAGCCAACTATCGCATTATCCATTCTAGTCTTCTCCATAATGTGACATTGGCAGAATGTACAATGTACACTATGTAATCATTAGGATAGAACAGATAAATTCTAATTAATGACATTATTTCAGGCTGCGGAATACAGTGATGGTACTCCAGCGACGGCTTCCCAGTTGGCAAAGGACGTGGCAACTTTCCTACGTTGGTGCTCTGAACCAGAGCTGGACGATCGCCGCCTCATGACGATCAAGGCCATTGGAATATTCTCCTTCCTAGCCGCCATCGTTTACTACTACAAACGGCACAAGTGGTCCACAATGAAATCCCGCAAACTAGCCTACAAAGCGGTATCTAAGAAGTAAAGAGTAGCGTAAAGGATACTATTTAGACAATTTTTTTTTCAATAGGCAACACTTGTAATAAATAATTTATTTCTAAAACTATGTTTCAATCATGTTACCGTTACCGTTCGCTTGTTGCGATTATATTATTTATAAAGTGTTATAATAATGTTTGTGTGGATGAGAACACAGATTCAATTAATTCAAGCTGTGCTTGTGATAATCAATGAAAAATAATTTCAGTGTGCTGTACATTAAATATGTTATCGAAAATGGCGGAATTGGTCTTTTTTTTTTAAGCATTTCCTTATTCCCACCAAGTCAGGTGTTGGTGAAACCGAAATAAAATTAGATTAGTTTCCAGAATCTTATTAAAATATACTTTATATAATGAAACTTATTTCATATTTATCTAGATGTCGCCTTAAGCACCTATTCTTATTTCACTCTTATTTTAGAATATATTGAATTTGAGAAAGAAAATCAAGACTTACCTATTATTCATTATATCGATATGTTAAGTACAAATTACTATAATCCGTTCACAACTCTAATTATTCGCTGGAAATTCTTGATTAGAAACAATTGAACTCGGAACTTCAAACCTTCATTAAGTGACAGAAGGAGAGATTCGAAGGGCATACTGCGATATTACTGTAAAGTAGGCGTGTCTGTAGGTTTTCGAATTTAGTTGCCTCTGCTTTCTTAAACCTTACTTAAACTTCGGTCAAGATAGCTACGTATAATCCACAAAGAGTACCAAAATAGAAACCCGTACAAAAATTCAACCTTCTTTCATGTCAAAGCAAACGGAGTACAACTTCATTACTGTATTAGAAGAACAAGCTGTTTAGTTTCTCATAATTGAGTTTTCAAGGGTTCCGAAGCGTTGGTTAGTTTCTAGCATGCGTGGCATTGTGATTAAGGAAAATCATTCGAACTCCGCTCACATACTATTAATGCCTTCTATTTTGTTGACAGAAGTTATTCTGTTGAATAACTGAAATTCCTTCTGTATAGAACTTAAAGGTAAATTTAGAATCTGTAGTAGTGTAAAGTTAATCTGTAGTAGTGTAAACACCGCAAGAAAATAATCTCTTCGTAACAAGCCGAAAAATTTAGGAAATTGAAACAATATAATCAATATGACAAATTCAGGTTTGCTTGTGCCATACAATTTTGAGCATTTTACCACTACCACAAGATAAGTGTTTTTTCCTTTAAAAATTGGGAATATTTTGAGGAAATCTTTGCCATAGGAAAGTTTTGAACTCAACTTCATGATGTCTTATTTTGAATTTGTGCTTTCGGTTTAATCTATTCTTCTATCATTTTTCCACTTTTTCTGTAAGATTATAATGTGGATTTTTTAAGGAAAGTTTTTAAGAACCTATTTGCAACCAAACTGTTATTTACATATTACATTAAAATTATTTATTTCGATTTTACTTACAATGATTTTATTAATCTGTTTTCTCATATTTAGTATTGACAGCTTAGAACTTTTAGTTTCGCGTTTTGACATATGTAATGTGATACATAATATACCATACTGTCAAGTGTCATTCATTAATTATGTATTGTCAATAGACACCAAAAGTACATGTACTACCTTAATATCATTATATACTGTCCCCCTTTAATAATAAAAATATAAACATGAATGCAATTGTTGGTTTTTGTCATTTCTGTGAGGCTCATGGTCCTAGACCAGTATTTTGTACTTATACTACTGAAGACGAAAAACACACTACCGAGCCCTCTAAAAATGCAGTACAGTGTAACGGCTGTACTTCTATAGGTTCAGAAATGGTACTAATATCAAGAGATAGTGGTACAATCTTTTGTAGCAGGGAATCAGTTCCAAATCCTGAAGTTACCTCTTTTTTGAGACAAGCTGCTTTAAGAAGTATAACTTGCGAAGTAAGATGTTAAGAATTCAATGTTAAATTATAATCAAACAACTTTTCGATATGAATAACAAATTTCTTAAATATATATAAATTGAATTTACTTTATTGAATGATTTTAAGGTAAATTGGAGTACAGAAGGCGGAGTGGTTTATTTCAGTGACACACAGGGTGATGTGCTCAGCTCTACGTTTCAGTTAAAGGATACTAGATCAAGGGGATTGAAAAGGTTGTTCTCAATTGTTGTTTTAATGAAAGATAAAATGTTACTATTAAATATTACACCAGTACTCTCAGAACAAATGCAGGTAGCTACATTAAGATAAATTTTGCTTAAATTGAGCAATAAATAAAAATATGAACTATGCAATAATATCAGGAGATTATTAGTCTTGTGTATTTTATTTTAGAAAATTGCAAACGAATTACAAAATCTAGCTAATGAGGTCTATGAACAAGAACAAAGTATATGCTCTCAAAGAGCTTTGAGGCTTAAGACAGGACGACATGATTTTGGCCAGTCACGATCCTTAGTACAATTAACAGGTACTAAGTTTGAGCTACTTGTATAACTAATTTCGAGAACTTATCATAAATATTACAATTTTTTATAGGAGATGCAGATATTTTTAAAAAACTCCACACTCAATTTACACACATCCTCAGACTAGGTGCAGTAACTTATTCTGAAACTTTATATACAAGTCATGGTTTACTTAATAAAATCAATCCACAATTAACTAGCAACACAATATTTCAAGAAAATGCCTGTGTTGTTCCTAATAATAACTGTTTGACATTAAGGGAATTAGAAAGTCTATTAGCAAATGAAGCTTTTAAAAAAGTATTGTATTGCATCTTAACTGGAGTTCATGTAAGGAACATTTTCAAATATTCCTTGTATTAAACGTCATAAATAAAAATAAATAATCATCTCGTTACAGATAGTCATAAAATGTATTAACTTTGAACCAACAAGAATTAAAGACTGTTTATTAAAAATAATTCCTAGTACAAGTGTAGGTAATAACAGGCCCATAATCTCGATTGATGGAGACAACATTGAAATACATGATAATTGCTGTATAGAAGAAGTAGAAAATAATAGTTTTGTTTGTAAATGGAGCGGGAGTTTGCCCGATAAATGTAAGTATTATTGATATAAATAAATATGGAATAGAACAAATGGGTAATGGGTAACTTATATCAAGGTCCTACTTTAATGAGGAGGATAGAAGTTGCTATGGACAACACGAAATTAACAGATGCTGTATTGGACCAACATATAAAATCTCTTCAGTTGGAATGGTTGGGGTGAGTGTCAATAATCATATTCATAGATAGTTATAATATTATTGTTCCTAATCATTAATATGAAATTTTCAGGATAGTGAACGCAATCAAAACGGCGAAAACAAATTCAGGAAAATTGGATGCCATAAAAAAATTGAAAGTTGTGTTAGGTGTGATGCAGCAAGATGAAGTACTTCTTAATTACTGGTCGTACATGTTCTGTAGTTAAAGGACAAGCATAGAATTGTGATATTTGATATTTATAATAAATATATAAATGTAATATTTATGAAATTGCTTTTTGTATTTTAACATTTTATGATAAACTAATTTTTGTCACTATTGTCAGCATTCTGTTGATTAGGCATTGACTTTGGTAGCTTTAATGGAAATTGTTTATCATTTGTTACACAACTTCATTGTAACTACATACAATTGTTGTTTCCATGCAAGCAATATAGAATGGAGGTATAAGTAATACAAAGCTCTAGCAATGGATAGTTTCACAAGCTCAAAAGTGTGTATAGTATAGTTTATTGGTTGTTATATATATATATATAAATAAAACAAGAGGTAGGTTGTACTCCTTATATTAAAATGATTATACATTAGAGCGACGGCTAGGTCTGGAGCGCTCATGGCCCTTGGAACGTACGTAGGGCTTCGTGTGAGAGCGAGGAGCGCCCGGGGCTGGGCCGAAGTGACGGACAGCCTCACGAGCGTTCCTGCGGCCCTGGACGAGGACTGTCTTACGACCGGTGGGCGCACGGAGTGCTAGCTGGTCGAATGTTAGAATTTCACCTGTAATTAAAATAAACAAATACATAAATTAAATTACAAGAATATGACTAAAAATATCATTTGTATCTATTGA
>DVQP01003572.1:0-10646 GCA_018231745.1 Danaus eresimus
CTGGAAGTTAGGTACAGTAAATTATCAAATAGCATTCATTAATATTCGAATTATTTTACATATTTCATAAGCCTTATTTAAATTTAAATAAGTATTCCTCATTTAAAATTTAAATTTAAGACAACTTTACATTAAATGTTAAGTTTAAATATAGAAGAAATAAGTACGTAAATCTAATAGTTTTCTTTTGGTAAAATTGTTATATTATTCAATTTTTTTGTTTAGTGTAACGATTGTTCTAGAAACGAAAGTTCTTAAATTAGACTTCCGAGATAAAAATGTTACAGTGTAATAAATCGGTCAACATTCTTTTTACGACATTGGATACACATACTTTGTAATTTTCCTCAATGTAGGACATTTAATAGGTAATAAGAAAATATATTATAACATAAATGTGAGAACAGAACATTAGGTGGTAGACGTAGGCCTTGGGTAAGTACCGCCCATTGAGTTCGTTATGAGCAACAGTATTCTGCAGGTGTAAACTATGTCAGGTAATGGAACGCCAGGTTAATGATAGCCTATACATTTATAACAGCTTGCAAATAATCTCAATGAGTTTTTAATAACACGTGTTTTAGTCGCAGAATATCAATAATAAGTTTTTCTTCTATGACTCCTATATTTGGTACAAATGAGAGAAAAGTATAAAAGCAATTAAACACTAATTGGGGTACTTGAAATTATTTTAATCTATTCCTAGTCTTGTATTGGGTAAAAATTCTAGATACGACATACTTCGGATTTATATTAGAACACAGTTTCAAGTAGTACATTTTGTCTTGAAATATATCTCATATTAATGATGGCTCTGTTTTGAATGGTCGAATGGAATCTTTTTATATATAAAAGTCACAGTTACGGCTCCAAGCTATTAGAATTTCATTCAATTTGAAATTGCGATGCAACAATCATATTTAAAGCCTTAGGATTAATTTATAATGAAGTTCATTAAGATAATGAATAATAGTTATGTAAATTTAATTCTATAAAACCGGTTCATTAAAAAATTTTGGAATCTTCTTTATAGAAATTAAACAAGAAACATGCTGTGACGCAAATAACATTTGAAAACTTTAGATCCCTAGTTATCGCGGTTAAATTGATAATGAAAAGGCAGAGAAGAAAATGCTAAACCCGACGTACTTGATTTTAAAATGGACAGCTCTAAAGCTGATGGAATAAAGTATTTCTTAGTACAAAATAAAACAAGCTAGAATATTTTTCTAGCAAGCAGATAACATGTAGTTACGAGTATAGATAGTAACGGACATAGTATCTTGGATAAATCGCCTATTATATTCACTTAACCACAAAAAATTATAGAATGAAATGTAAACGTAGCTCAGATTTAGAGGTTGCATGTTTGTTTTTTTTCCGGTTTTCGGGGTGTATCCACTTTATTAAAAGATTGTCCTTATATTGTTAATGCTTATAAATATAAAATATACATTAAAAAAAATATCGAATTGTATAATGGATAGAATATATTACACACACACACACATATATCATATATATGATATGTGTGTGTGTGTGTGTCTTAAGACGTTATTATACTAAAGTAGTAAAACGGATCACAAAAAATAAAGGTTGCGTTGAACATAATGAACAAATTTATCCATAAACTAAATAAAAGTTCGGCGTTAGAATAGAACGTTACACTTCACATTCACCGTAGTCTCCTGGGGACATTGAATCGGCTCTAACCTTTTAGATTGAAGTACCATCATTTTATATTGTATAAAATGTAGACTCTAATGTCTTTACCGTGCCAAGTTACATAGGAAAATATAGATGAAAATTAATTTTTCAATATTATATTGTCATGAAATAAAACAATACATAACGACATTGAGTGCGTCCACTTAGTTGTTTTTTTTTTCTAAGAATATAAAACATAAATGTAAAAACTATAAAATCTTAAAACACTAGACAGTTTAAGCTGGTTCTACATAGAAATTAACCCGTAAATTTCAGGCGACAACTGCTGAGTAAAGAACTTTATGAAACCGCCGCCGGCCATAAAGAGAAGAAATACGATTCTCAAATCATTCTTGCTCATTATGGTTATTATTTTTTTGTGAAATTTGATCCAATTACAAATGTTAAGATTAAGAAGCACTAGAATATTAAAATTAAGTCATTGCTGGACCTAAGCAATGATATTAAGATGTACAGAAAATTAAAACAACATCATATGAAAAAACATTCCAAGTATTTGATGGATTACAAAACAATTAAATGTCATATATATTTAATTTAAAAAGCTTTGTGTAAAAAAGTTTATAATTGCGAGATTTATATTATCTATACATTATTTACTGCTATAAGATAAAATATTTACCTGTTTCTGGCAAATCGTAATATTAGAAATGAAATAAATCGGGTGCATCGCATACTTATTTACCTGACATGTTTTGTGTATAATCAGAAGGAGGAAAATGTATTATTCTTATAACTCTACCTGGTTTATTTTACGCGTCAATGGCTGCTAATGGATATTTCACAGCATATCACGTACCATTTTATGATGATTCGTCACTAAACCACAGTCACTGATATTAAAGTTTGTTCGAATTTACGACATCTAGTTTGAGTTACGATTTTTATTAAATTCGCAAATTATTTTAAAGTTAAAAAGTTTAGGAACGGTTATAAAATCTCACCTTTGGTACCTCGAAAATAAAAACTTTAAATATTATCATTGACTCAAATTTTCTATGAAAATATCTTGCTGCCGTTTCCAGCCACGTCATGTGCAACGAATGAATAAAATATGAATTCATCAGTCGCTAAACGTATATTTGCGATCGTTTATATTACACAACACCTAGACGAAGTATGTATGAGAAGTAATTTTTACTAAGGCAAATATATATGTTTACTAGCCTAGGCAAAATTGTAGAATTTGCATATAAATCTTAAAAACAATTAAACGCTTGCCGTCTACAAGCTCTTAACAAAACTGCTATATAAACAGTAAATGGTTTAAACGGTCCCAATAGTCACGATAGCGTTTGGTCCGGTTACTTAAGCGGAAACTTGGCAAATCAAAAGCTCGACTAAAGTTACTGTTTGATCTGCCAGTTAACTTGCTGCAGGCTGCGTCACTTTACAACGTCACTTTACAACAAAATTTCAATAGAAGATTATCTAAATAGAAAAGTGACATTTAAATAATTTTGATGAAATTTGTAACATTCTTCATGAATTTTCTTATATTTCAGAATAATATTTTATAGGTTTGATAAGAATAAAAAAATATCGATTTTGTTTTTTGTATTTTCAATATAATTATCATTTAGCAGGAAAAAATATCATTTAAAATTAAAGCACAAGTAATGGATTCAAGCCGCCTGAGTACATTCCAAGATATAAATTACAAAAGCATTGTTGGTCCTCTCACAGAGAAGTCGTAAACGCCTGGTCCACTGAAGTGGAACTAATGGGCATTGTCTTATTTTACCACAATAGGTCACTTTTCTTAAGAATTAAACCCCGACGTACTCGTAAATTTAATCTTAATATCTCATTACTTGCAAACGCCGCTCCGCCTATCTGACTCTTGCCAAAAACTAAGAAAATTGTAACTTTACAGGCAGCTTTGTAGAATTTGTTAATTAAACGTATTGTAATAAATCCGTCTTGTGGCATATGTTTTGTTACTTTAAAATATCGTTGTGTACCAAATGTAGCTCAGAAAAAATAACCTGGATCATAATATTATGTATGAAAATCAATTAACATAGCGAATATTTTTTAACTATGTATTTACGTGAATATTAAGAAAAATAATTATTCAAACTGGTTAACAATTTTTTATGTTTGTTATGGGTTATCTATCCTCGGGGATTATAGTTTTGCTTGCCTTTAATCTAAGACTGGATAAACATTTTTTTATCGCTTTTGTGGTAATAAACTTGAGAGGAGATAAAAATATGAAGACGATTTTACAAAAGCACTGCACCTATAGTTACAAGTGTATATAGCGCTTTTACAATATTCTCTATTGTGACAGCGGCTTCATTCATTAAATTTTTAGGTATAATTGGAATAAAATGCAATAAAAATATCTCAGAGTTTGAAAAACATAAAATGTCAGTTCAAAAGTGTAAAATGTCATATTGTGATTAAGTAACATGTGATTGAGTAACATAACACCAGACAAATTTAGGCATCTGTTACTTTTACCGCATAAATAATGTATCGGTTTATGTTATGAAAATATATAATGAATTTTTTAATAAACGTCGTATAATAAATATAAACTTTTGACTTCATACTATATTTGTTATACTTTCTCGTATGTACATATATATTATATTTCTATGAGTTATAAAAAAGTTTTTTAACTATCTTAAAACCTTACAAAACCGAAACCTCTCTTTTAATAAAAAGTGTCAAAAACAATAAACTTATCTCTTTCAGTTTCCTATGTAAGATATGAATGGAAAATTCAGCGAAGTTGCTCTAATTGTGTTGTTTATTTTATGCAGATTATTATATTCGTTGGTGTTATAAAATTCATATTAATTTGTATCAAAAATGCTTCTGCCCAGGTAATGGATCCAATTTTGCTGCAACTAAAAATCTTTTTTCTCTCATTAATATTTTTAAATGAAATTCTACATAGCTAAATCATAATATTAATAAAATTAACAAACTATAGACAGGAATTTGTTTAATGGAGGTCACTGAGGAATATTGTTTTGATAACAGATAACTTTTACTCACTGGTGTCCTTTATCCAATAGTTGATTGATCTCGGGGAGGATTCAACGTAGCACTCCAGTGTGACGTCTGTGCCTAGTGGAGCTCCCACTATCTGGTTGGGTATTTGAATTTCGGGATGAACTGAACAAATTATTATATTATTAGCAAAGGTGAATAAGTATTCATAATTAAAATACATGTATCACGTCTTAAAATTGACTTTTTTGCCAAATTCTTTAGAAAGTATATAAATAACAAATGTATTTATTTTATGTTCCTTTATGTATTTTTTAACAGATTTTATGTGCAAATTATTTCCAATAACATGCCAATCACTTCAAAAAATATGTATAAAATATCGCAGATCCTAAATAATTCCGTAAATAACAAGTGTTTGTTGAAAGTTTTCGCTATAAACAACAATTATAATAAATTTGTCGCGAACTTTTCTAAGAGTTTAAATTAGTTTTTGTGATTGTATGTGTGTATATATTGTTTTTAAACTAGTGATTACTTTTTTATTGTTTTACAAAGTTTGAAGTTTTTTTTTTAAATTGACACAAATTTATTTATTCCAACTTTACGATAAAACACAAAGAGGATACTTACAAAGTACTTGGACAACTATCCGTTTGCTTACAGATGGTGGTACGCCGTTACTAGCGATACACAAGTAAGCACCCATGTCTGAGCGGGAGATCTTTGTGAAAGTTAGAACTTCGTCTTCATGAATGGTCGCTTTGAGATAAAATAGAATAAGGAAGATTTTTAATTTTATTACTGATTAATCATTATCAGGTGTTGTTACAACTTTTTTTTAAGTCTTTAAATAATTTTAAATACCTTTCTTCTTTCCGCCGTTGGCGCTTCTTAATACAATGTCTAAACCATCTTCTCTTCGCCAAATAATTCTTGGTATTGGTTGTCCACGAGCGCGACAGACTATGCGGGCTGTACCGCCCTCTGCCACAACAGTATCTGAAGATGTTTCCTCAGCCACAAAGTCCGGTGGAATAACTACTTCTAAGTATCCCATCTAAAGCATAAATATGAATATCATGAATTTTTGGAAATTACTGTCATTCATAGTAATAAAACCTTAAAAAAAGATTTTATTTTAATACTTTTTCATATTCATAAATTAATTTAACTTTATACAATATTTTTAAAGATATCATAGTTGTATATCTTAATGAACAATTTTTGTTAATTAATCAAACAGTATATTGAAGCGTAAAGAGAAATTATTTTTTAAGCACATTACGTCAAGCGGCGTCATGCCGTGTCGACGTCGCCATCGAAGCCTGCAGCTGCACTGTCGCCGCTAGGGATTTATGTCGTTATCAGACACTGGTATAAATTACAGCGCAGAGCAATAATTTAGGGGAACCATACACGAATCATTACCCGCTGCGTCGCTCGCTCGTTTCCCGCCAGTTCTGTTCAATTCACTTTATCTCTAGCTTTTATTGTAACATCAATATATTATTTTTATTTCCTTAACCAATTAAATATGTATTTCATATTTCTATAAAGGAATATTTCAAGAGGCAAACTTTTGTGTCTCAATATTCAATTGTTTTTGGTTAGCAAAGTAAACGTCAGTAATCAGCATACCAGATATTTTTATTTTTTTCAAGATGGTTATGAATGATTTGTAAATGTGCGAAACATTATTTTTTTCTACTTTAAACAGTCTGAAAGTGTTTCAAATTATTCAATGGCTGTAGAATCTTCGGAAAAAAACGAAACGAAATGGACCTACACGACATATAGATTTATACTGTGGGCTTATATGATGAATGATGTAGCTGTTGTATTTACTCCTGCGGATATGTCACACACGGGTTTTTACATTTACTCGGTTTTGTATACCTTGTTTGCTATTTTTATTGGAATCCCACTCGTTTATTCGGAATTGTGCATTGCACAGTATACAAACTACAGTATAGTGTCTATGTGGAATTTTTGTCCAATACTACGGGGTGTTGGGCATGGTACTGTTTATTTAATTGTGTTAAAAACAGTATATATGATGGTTCTTTCTACCTGGTACCTTGAATACACATTTCATAGTGCTCTGGATCCACCCCCTTGGTTTTCATGTGATGATTATGGTGATCAAAAATGTATGGTGAAAAGAGTAAATGTATCTACATTCCAGCATTGCATAGAGGCGCAAAAACTGTTTAATGAAGACTGTGGCATGAAAACAGCAAGCAGATGTTTTTTTGACAGAGAAATAGGAAATAATAATACGAAAAATACGAATTGTCTATTTATTTGGAAGACTTTCTTATGTGGTTTTTTATCGAGCTCTGGTCTATTTATTTTTTTAATGAAAAAGAAAAGATTTTTCAAAATTTTTGTAAGGTTGTTGGCTTGTTACATGTTTATTATATTGTTAATTTTATTTGTGGTAGCTCTATCTACCAGTGGCACTTGGTACGCAGCAAAAATTGGAATTCACATTGAGGAATTTGATGACAATTATTGTTTTTATATTTTATCACAGAGTGTTCTAACTTTTGGAACTGGATGTGGTATGATAGGCTTTTTATCAAAAAATATGCCCTTTCGCAGTCCCGCTACAATGACTGCCATTACGGCACCACTCTTGTCAATTTTTATTTCTCTTGTTTTTGGAATTATCATATTCAGTGGTATTAAAACCGTTTCATATTATCATGGAGAAGAAGAAAATGTCGTAGAAGTTGGAAATACTATTTTATTCAATCCATTTGCATCTATAGCTGAGATATTAAGTTACTTTGATAATTTACCAGTATGGGGATTTTGCTGGTTTTCGACAGTTTTTGTTTGTTTATTCATAAATATGGCTATACACTGCCTTTGTTTATTGGAATTACTAACAAGCAATTTCACAACGGCCCATAAGTATAATAAATTAAGTTGTTTTACTCTAAGCTTCCTTATTGGCATAATTTCTTGGCCGTTTTACTGTTCAGATCTCGCAGTGGTTCTAACAGATGTTACTCAAATTATTCAAC
This sequence comes from Danaus eresimus, assembly GCA_018231745.1. NCBI lineage: Eukaryota > Metazoa > Arthropoda > Insecta > Lepidoptera > Nymphalidae > Danaus > Danaus eresimus. Next base: position 7,731 of record DVQP01003572.1, read on the forward strand.
TCACGAGCAACTTGTTCTTTTCCGTAGGAATATATTGGATATACGGCTTTCAAAAGCATAATGTGGACATTATATTTATGATTGGTGTAAAGGCAAGTTATTTTTGGAAATTTTCTTGGATAACCAATCCCATATGGATCATCTTTATTTTTTACACCAAATTAAATCACCTTCAAATAAATAGTAGTGTGAGTTCGTATTATATTTCTTCATTATTCATACACGTAGATCAACTCTTAATTTTTGTTATGTGCGGGATCTACATTTTTATTATAATTATTGGAACGTGTAACGAATTTAGAAGGTTTTATAAATACGACACAGTGTGGAATATTTGTCGTCCTTATAAAAATTGGGGTCCTCAAGATAAGATTTTATTTCGGAGTAGAAATATGTTCGTACCTGAGATTATGACTAGAGAATTTTTGTATAGACAAGTCAGAATCCATGGTTACATAAAGAATACCAATAAATTTAAACAGAAAGTCATCGCCGAAGCAGTACAGGAACCGACGGAAACGTCTGATTGGAGTACCTTAACTTCTAACTAGAAATATGAACCCATAATTCAAAATTTTCGAATTAATTAAAACATATAACAGCAATTACCTGACTCTGCATTGGGTCAGTATTGATTTGACACATGTAGTGACCCCGATCATACTCTTGAACGTTCCTAATGTGTAAATTCCAAACAGTCTGCCCATTATGAGACACGCCCACTCTAGGATTATTAGTTATCACATGGTCGTGTATTGCTTGGATGGCTTTAGTGTCCGCTTTTACCCAACCGACCTAGATATTAGTTTGGTATAGTAATTATATTTTGATTAAAAAAACATTAAAATATAAATAAAAATAAAATGATACTGATATTATCTGAATGTATTTTTACTATCAATAAAAGTAATATTACTAATAAATATTGTATTCACTCACCCTGTATCCTCCAAGATTATGTACAAGGCATCTAAAGGTTGCGTCTCTTCCAACCGGTACAGTTAAATTTGTTATTGGTTCCACAAATTTTGGTTGAAATGCTTGACCTATAATAAAATATCTTATACAAAATTAATTTTGTAATTTAATTATATAGAATTGACAAAATAATTTAAAACATTGAAACTTGAAAGGTAATAAAGCTTTAAACAGAAAATGCCAATAATGATAACGGTTTTTTTCCCGATAAAGAAGTAATTTCTTAGTTTCTATTACGCTTTATACATATACGAGTATCTACTCACCGACGAGCTTAGATTCGAGTCCGATCATGAAAATAGCGAGTATATATAAGGACCACCAATGCTCCTGCATATTTCAATGCCAGATCCTCGAATACTGTCAGATGCTTAAGCCGGGTATATCCATGTGACACTGAAAACGATCGGCGTTTTTAAAATTGCGTTGCTGAATAACGTAAATTACAATGATAGTATTCTGTTTTATATGGAACTTTTTTTATGATAACTTATGGGATTTTTAAATTGTTGTTGTAATTTTCGCGGTTAGTTTATATTTAACTGAAAAAATGTGAAATGAAAAATATATTCTTTTATAAACAAATAATTATTGCATTGAATACAAAAAGAATCAAGCAAACACTCGCTTTTTCATTCGATACATAAAGAAAGATAAAAGACTATTTGTGCGCCTGACGCGCCACATTTTGCGATTCGATCAGTCAATAATGATTCACTATTATGGGCCCATCAACCATTCATGCAAACATCGCTTGTGAAGGGTACGTATCGTTGTAAGAGCGGATGCGATCACAAACCGGTAAGTATTTTTCCGCCGAAGTGCGATAATGTTTTAGGAGTATTTCTAGACATACTTCAGTTATCAATACTACTAAAACGACATATTGAAACTACATAATGCTTTCGATCGCCCTTTTAGTGATGTGTAAAAGATTCCTTAATGTGTATTATATTGGAGATAGCCGTACTCATGCAAGATGCAAGGCCAAAGTAATGATGTGAAGTTCTAAATATTTATCCATTGTAGCTTCTAGTTTTCGTTGTATATTACATCTTAGAATAAAATGAAAAAATATAACTTAAAACAACAGACTGTTCTCCACTCTTTTGCACCCAAAACTTGAATGTTGTCATTTGACATATTTTTTCTTAAATGAAACACGGCATGAGATTGAAAATGACCAGCTTTATATTTGTTCTTTTAAGGAAGTTTTAAGACTTAAAGATGGATTTAATTAGTAAATATGGTACTTATCGACAGCAATAATCTTAATTAAACATATGATAGTGAAAGGTTTTTATTAATTTGTGACAAGTCGTGATATTTGAAAATTAAGTGAAAATTACACTTACTTGAAACGTAAAAAAAAAGGATAAAAAAAGTTTTATGTAAATTTTGTAATTGACAAATAAATTGTAATACAACAAACTTTCTTTCAAATTCAATTTCAATGAAAAAGTAATTATAAAATAATCATTAGTTCTTTTTCAGACCCACTGTTGTATTAAATTTATTTTTGAATAAATTGAGTAATTTGGTTGTAATAGCTTTTATTGATAACTTATTTTTCACAACGCAAAGAATAAATATAATTCTTGGTAAGTGTGCCGATCTTTGTGTTATAAATGGTATGTCAATAAGGTAGATTTTCTTAATTAATAATGAATATTTAAAAGTCACGTTTAAGGGGTGGGTCTTTAAATGCGAAAATCACGTTTAAAAGTTCAATTAAAAAATTATAATATGATTTTACAAGGACGTTTTTGAATTTGAGTTTTTATTTTAGTATATAATTAAATCTAAATCATAAAAAAAAGTGTCGTATATTTAAGGAAATAGGCCGATTTTTAGTTTCGTTTTAGTATATAAACGTTGCAATTTAAATCACCTTCAAATAAATAGATATTTATATATATATATAAATAATGTATAAAT
>DVQP01003573.1:0-10642 GCA_018231745.1 Danaus eresimus
ACTTTATTCCGTACTATAATGATTTTTCCCTACGTTTTGTACTTTTATAATGTCAAAAAGTAAGCATTTATGTACAACTACAGCCCTGCATTTATGTAGGATAGTATTAAAAACAACAAATTAGTTCTATTTCATTATATACCAAAAAGTAAAAATTATTACTATTCAAACTAAATATAACATTTTAATTTTTTTTAAAAAGCTCCATTGCTTCTTAGAGGATTATTATTGATACTTGTAACAAGACTTGACGTTGCTCGCCAAAACATTGTCAATAGCCATGATAAAATTTGATGGGGATGTTGCTTGCCAACCTTTCTGGCTTAGGGGTGGCGGGTACATTCACGCTATGGTATCTTCAGTAGATACCAAATAATTCAATTGAAAAATTACATACATATATTCACGACGTGTTAATTTAAAATAGTTCTCACTTAGATAATAACATATTCAACGTGAAAGATATAAAGAACAAATTAAAATTCAATAAGTGTGTTAGTAAGGGAAATGGAAACAATAGGTTATTTAAAACAGGATATTAATGGTTTATTACAACGTGACCTACAATTTACATCAAACCATTTGTTTGTTGTTTATGAATCATTGACTTAAATATATATGTATACATTCACTTCGTTGAAAATTAATTAATAACTTAATAATAAGTATGTTTACTATGTTAATTTATTTATTGAGATTATATTGTTTAACATTTAAAGTTAATCTGTAAATACTTAATTTCTTGAGTTTTCAATATGGGTACCGAATGTGATTATTATTTACGTGAGTCAATCGAGTCTGTTGTTGACGGAGAACCCACAGTTTGTTTAGATAACTAAGTTTAGTTGTTTGAAGTAAGTTGTACCAAGTATTTTACTCGAGACAATGGGTGCTCTAAAAGGATGTCTAATGAAGCGAGTTATTACTGAGTTCATTAAGTCTTTAGTATGATTTAAATTGCTCGCGGTTAAAATATCTACTTGCGTTATAATATAAATGTCCAAAATTATTCGTTACATAAATGCATGATTAAAATGATTATTTTACCATAGGTTCAAGAAATATCAACTTTAATTAAATTTTCTTGTAAATTATAAATCTTTAATAAAACAAAAATAAGAGCGAAAGAAAAGGTAACAATATGTCTGTGTAGTATATCAAAGTAATATTTAAATCCTCCTCCATCTTAAACAATGCCCTGAATAATACATCTTGTGTATTCATGTGAAACAATTTGTCATTTCTGCATAATACCATTAATATATTTCGAAAACGTCATCGCAGTCATCTTTTGCAAGTGTCTTAGCCGGGATCGAACCCACGCCTCTGATTTGCAACCGGCTTGAGCAAGTAGGAGGTGCGCTGTCACTTCTTGACTTGTTGAACTATTCTGATATCGTTAAACAATATATCTTTGAAGTATGTTGTGTTAGATATAATTTTACAGTTATTTAACTAAGTCAATAAATAGCTCTAGCAAACAGTTTTTATTTTTCTGTGTATTGGAATAATTTATTTAACCCTTAATTTTCACGAATTAGCTTAATTTATATGGGATATTGCTATATTATAATTATATTATTTTATTTTATATAATTTATTGTTTAATTTCTAAAGTAAATTGAAACTTATTCAGAATAGTCTACTCAATTTAAGTCGTAGGATGATTATGTCAGGTGTATCAAGATTTTCTTCGTTTCATGTTGGATATCAAACGTGAGATATGTATGAATACATTTATCAATGTCTAGGAACGATTGCTTTCACTTACATATATGGTTACTGATATATATCTATACCTATTTTTACAATGAGCAATATGTGAGCATTATTATTTATTTTAAATCTTACTTAAAAGTACTCTGCAATGTGCGTGAAGTAAATGCTGTATTTGCATTCTTATGTTTTGCAATATGCACATTTTCATAATTTTTGTTTAATGATATAGAAATTCTTATAAATACCGATAAGATGTCGCGTTGAATCGTGAATCTAAATCAAGTAAATCATATGGTCTTGTTATATAAGTGTCTGGTAATATAAAAAATAGACATTGATTTTATAGAAATTTATAAATTCTGTTGCTTAAATTTAGAATATTCTTTAATATTACGATTTCTATATTCGTTTCTTTTTAAGTTTTAATTTTTAATCTATCAACTTTACTTGGCACTAATTCATTTTACAAGGATATTAGTGCTGCAAAAGTAATTGAATAAAGGCAAAGTAAGTTTTAATGCTATTTTATCTAAATATATAGGAGCTAAGTCGATAAAAATAGTTTTATCTAAATATAATTTATATGTTTTTTTTGAGTTACAATAAAATTTTTAACGATATACATCTTTAGAATAAAATAATTAGATAAGACCTAAGATATATATACTCTACCTCCCAGTAGAATTTTGTATTAGTACTATTGTTCCATTTGTCTTGTTTTGTACACACCCCTTTCAACTAGTATATGTCTTTGCACGAATGCACAGCAGGTAATTTCAAACCCGCATACGTCGGCTTATTTACAATTTGCATTGCGGTATTTGGTCTCCTCTCGAAATCTGTATTATGAGAAAGTCTCGTTAAGCCTCAAAGATGAAGATACTGCCTACGCGTTGATATTAATACTGAGGGTTACCGTGTTTTGAGAATATGAAGGTATTAAGATTCAAAGAGGGACGTGTAACGAAACTCGAGCTGACGTATAAGTCAAATATTGAGATTAAAAAACATCTCGGGTACAATAACAGCCCGGAAAGCTTTTGTCGTGATTTGATTTGGGTTTCACATTATGTAGGAGTAGTAGTAGGTGGAGAGATATTTAGAAATAATTTAAATATATAGTGTATATTACGACTGGAATTTATAAAATATACGATATATACTGGTAATAAATATGTTATTCTTAGTGAGATAAGTATGTTAGGTTTATGTTTAAGAGTAAATTTGCCCAAAAGGTTGGAAAGGTTGGACTGCTATTTAAATTTATTAATTTCTCATCGAATAGCAACATATAGATTAAAGATTTTACGCTCAGCAAAGTAATTAGTAAATTTCTGCAGTATTTCTTAACTCAAAGAACTTAGAGTAGGTACACCTATCAAGCGTAGATACAGGCAATTCGTTGTCGGATTACAAAAGGCTACCTTACAGCGCCAATACCTTTCTCGGAGGTGTAATTAAAACCGTAGCATGTATCATGGCTGCCGAGTTGGAGAGAAAAGTAACGTACGGTACAAAGGTATGTTAACGAGCGCCAAATTATATTTGTTTCTGGAAACAAGGTGCAAGCTTGAACGTACAAGTTTTGTTGAGAATACTTCATATATAGCGAGACAGTTCACACGTTTTATAACATTTCATGTGGCTCTAGAGTTTAGTACTTCTTTTATGTGCGACTCCTTTGTTAGACCATCTTCATTTCGCGAGTTCTTAGTCTTGCGAAAACTAAAAGTTTCCTCTATAAATGCTGAATAGTTGACTCAGTTGGCTTAAAAAAATCTTAGTTTTGTTTTTTTTCTTGTTTCTTGTTTTTGTTTTTTAAGATTATAGTTATTGTTTTTAACTTCATCTGTAATAACGACAATTTAATGTATAATTGAATTATCTTAATAATTGAAAATATTAAAATTAACGAAAGCGTTTAAATTAAGACAAGTTAATTTTGTATTAATGAATTGCTTATTGATTCCAATTAAATAGGAAAGTGCTTCAGTCATAAATCTTGGAGTATAAATAAAATCGAAGTTTTAATCCATTTAACCTTTCTCAAGTCGCTTCTTTAATGAAATCCAAGGTGCCGTTGAGAGCTTTAATGGGACATCAATATGGATTATGTCCTAAGAGCTTTGTCCACGTCCATTAACGTTGATAATTGTTTGTAATCCATGGAAGCTTTAATATGATATTAATATTTATAGGCTTTTGTCGAATACGTAATGTATTAGTTGTAATCCTTTAACGTACCCATTATAATTAATGTTGTAATAATGAGAGATTACAAGTTATAAGGAATTATTATGAAATGTTTATTTGTCGCAATTAATTTTAAGGAAGGGGAAGGATAAAGTTTTTGTATTACAATAGATTAAAATCAGGTTATGAACATAATTATTAAAAAGGTTCTTGGTGTTTTAAAAATGTATTTTGCACACCTACTTCCAATATTTTTATTACAAACATAATAAAGGCCATTACAACCAATTTGAAATACAAAACGGAGTTTAAATTATTATTTTTCTACTAAAAGTAGATTTCTTACATATTATTCAAGACAGGTTCTGAAGTTAATTTTTACAAAGAGGTATCATTTCAAACAATTAATAATATGTTATTGTAACATGTAAAACTAGTTAATAATGGAAAAAACTACAGACCCTGATTAAAGTCAGTTTAATTATAAAGTTTTTAGAGAATTTTAGAGTAACGTTAAACTTATATAAGAGGAAAATTCCAAACGTGTCAATGTAACAGTGTCGGCTTAAGTTGGTGTCGAAGTTTGCCCGGCGGCAGGCAAGTTCTGCCTTCTCTGATACCGAGTTATCTGAGGCTCAACTAAGTTGTGGCTTTATTTTGGGATACATTATTATTGTCATCTGCAAGCTGCTGATATTACACAAAGTGGAATATTGTTGTTATGGTAACTGCATGTAGTCAAAGTTTCTAAGCAAGGTTAACTGAAAATTTGCAGTTCCTAATAAATGGTCTTTGTTTATTAAGAATATAACAGATTTATTGCTCAATGGAGTTCTAGTTTTTATTTAATAATTTATTTAATGTTTAGAATTACACAATTCTTTAAGGTTTTTAATTGTTTAATACCAAGTATCAAAGCAACGTAAACAAAATATTATCGTGTGTTGGTGACGTATGCAAAAAAGAAGTCATAAAAATCATCTCGTCCCGATGACGGAGCCGCATCGCCTCAAAGCGCTTGCATTTGAAATGTTAGGGCGTCTATTTTCGGAGTCGACACAACGTAAAAGATATATACGATAACTTGTTGAAGTAACATACCCTAAGTTTTTGTTACATCTATAAACGCCAACATCTCATAGGTCAAAAGATAAATATACCGTGTCACTTTTAAACTTTTGACGTAAGCTGCTAAATATTGTTAGACTCAAATTTGAATCGTATAACCGAACAGAGAATATGCATATTTTTGTGTTACTTACTGTTGAAAACAGTTGTTTACTAATTGTGACTATATTTAACCTGAAAATGTAAAAATGAAAATTTCAGAATAAAAGATAGAGGCTTGTATGTGACCGAAATTTATCATATTTATTTTATAAAACCATGCAATTTTAAAAATCAAAAAATTTGTATTCTGCACATTTCCCAGACGTACTTAATGTCCGCGGAAAAACCACGCCATTTTAATATGAAAGCGTAACGACTTTTAAAGGTTATGTTGCTTTGTTGATTTCTTTTATAACATCCATTAAATGGATCGTAAAAATAACTTTGTCTAGTAAGGGCAGGTTGTTAAATTATTTTTATCTGGAAATGAGTTATATATATGTTTTTAAGTAAATAATACCGTTACGTCATAATGCGTTGTAATTTATTTTATACCACGCAGTTAATAATGACTACGAATGTAGGTTTTAAAAGAAATATAAAAAATATTTGTAACTTATTATAATCGGTATAAATAAGAAGGGAGGGGTGTCAATGGAGACATCCGTGCCATAAGTACTTTTTAATATTTTTGGAATCTTCCCTTCAATATTAAATACTACTAGGGGGCGTTTTTACTTAACTAACACCCTCGTTTTTAATGTAGTCGCTATTTTTGATTTTTTTTAAATAAATTTCAACAAACTTCTCTTAGGAGACATTGGCTTTGAAATAATTTTGTATGTAAGAGTATGTTAGACTCGTGACGACGCCATCTAGCACTTGGAATTAATTAATTCGATATAATTAATGAAAACTGCCTGAATAATATGTTACGAAATATTATACTTACTTGAATCTAAATCTGATTCCATTTAAGTTTTAATGTGCCATTGTAATACCTTTCCGTGCGCTAGTAAGGCATTGAGGAACTTAAAGCAGTAAATTACAATAGAATACAAAAGCCACAAATTTGGATCTAACCCGTTTAGAGCTGAGGAAGTTAGGGCAAGTCGAAGACTACTAAAGGCTGCGTGTATTCTACTTCAGTTAGACAAGGAAGGTAAGACAGGCTTATTTAGGTTCCGTACAAACGAAGATAATATAAAATAATACAAAATGAACTGCTATTTCATTTATATTTAGCCGGTTAAGTAAGAAAATCTCTCAATATTTATACAAATACATATCGCACTATCAATTTCAATATCATAAACAAAATTCTAAAGTAAATTCAGTATTTGATAGTTTAGGAGCGATTGTACCAAATATATGATTATTTAAATAAATAACTAGACTTTAATTTAATATTTAAAGAGGTCAAAAAAACAAATTAATTACGTTGTAACCTAAATTATCTTTTATGTTTATGTTAAAGGAATCGCCTTTTATCTTTCGTATAAGGCCTTATATTCTTAAATCTTATAATTAATAATATTATTACGTGAAAGTCCTTACAGGCCGTCCTCAGACAATAGAGCTCTGATATACTACGTATTTGCATATTGATTCTGTCTGTGAATAATAAAACAACTTTAGCTAAGATCTTATTTTAAATTGAGAACCAAAATATATCAAATAAAAATAATAATAGGATATATTATATCCATTATAAGATATTAGATAATATTGTTTTGTTTATCGCATACAATTTGGAGCACCATAATTTTGTTAATTGCCATAATGATATATGTATATCGATTATAGCAGAATAACGGACAAAAAACATTATATTTTAAATATTGATTATTGAAATTAATTTCGCAAACGTACTTTATCTAAATTAGTACGATTTAAATCTCGTACAGACCTCAATAAAGCAACTTCATAAATTGCTGGCAACATTCACCACGGAACCCTCGAATTACAATATTTGTATTGACACAAATTAATTACGTATACAGCCTAGGCGCCAATAACATGCAATAAATAATATTTTCTGTGTGCTAAGGTGAGTTATCCATGGCATATTCTTTTTAAAGACAAGCTTAATATTATTCATGTCTCATATTTATTTATAACTATTTTCTACGGAATATAACACAGATGTTAATTTAAAAAAAAAATGTATCCTATTTAAGTATAGAATTCATTTAATGTTTTTTAAATGGAAATGAGTCGTCCTTAATTCATTGTGAGGAGTACATGTTCGTATATAATTTGTAATACTTAATAGAGAAGTATGCACTACGCTTAATTATTATAACCTGTATCTGTCAAACAATGTAATATAGAAATTATCAGGCAGTAATACACTCCAGTTTATAGCCCAGTTTATTTTATTAATGTTGCCAACTTGTTTTTAATATACCCTTACAAATATCAAACTTAAGATTTAATTACCACCAACAATATTTTTATATAAATAAACGATATGTAAAAAAATTGTGTTATTAAAGCGGTATTGTAGAAAATATTGTTATGAATCATGTCTTAAGTGAAATAAGTTTCTTATGGAGAAAATTATTGCATATTCATATAACTGTCACTGTAACCATAAAAAGAGTAAGTTATATTACGAAAATAGACGAAATATATCTTTAATAAAAAAATACAGTCATCATTCACCCTGCCACAGGTAACCAGTTCCTATTTCTTTGCCATCTTAATTGTTAAGTATTGATCGCGCAAGTATTTTCTAACACAAACATATCCTTTATCTAAAGAGAATTTTGTGATTCACATATATAGTTTCATTCGTTTTATATAATAAACCCGTCGTATCATCCGGAACTAAACGCATTACGCGTGAGGTCACGATAATACAATTATGTTTTAATTTATATACCCCTTAACACGCGAACACAAGGCTTTATCAAATGAACCACGACTTAGTCGTCGTTTGCTAATTATCAAGATAAATAATGCTTTAATAACATCTTGTTTACTAGATTGTTCCTCATTTCAGAATGAATGTTAAAAGGTTTTATTGAATCTACTTAGCTTGTTCGGATATTAAATAAGAATAGATAGATTGAATAAGAATTACATATCTTTATTAAATAAGGAAAATAATTATTTACTAATGTTATTTTATTCGAGACAGTATAGCATAAATATTAAATTTTTCTCTGTTTTTAGTATTTGACAAATTCCAGCAATTCAAACCTTATTTACATAGATTTATTTTACTTAGATATAGCGTTATATATAACATAGTATCGTTACAAAGTACGTACCACCTCGTATGTAGCCGATAATTTAAATAAATTTTGAGAAAGCCGTCGTGTGATGTAAAGGTAGACAAAAGCTTACTATATGTTCAAGAAAGTATTTCAAACTTATAGTGAATTCTCAACAAAATTTTGTAGAAATAATACTTGTAGCATATTTCTTAGCAAAAATAAAGAACTTCAAGAAGAGTTAACTAAAAATATATTTTTTTGTTGACATTTCAGAAATATTTTACAGTGTTAACTCGGTTACGTTGTTTTCTGCGAGAAGTAAAAGTAGCAAAAAAATTTTAGTTTAATTTTCATTGTATATATTCTTTGCCATGCTGATGACTAAAGTGAGAAGATGAAGCTAATCAAATTGTGTCTGGAAACGTCTCTTGCAAATAGTACAGGGTGATGTTTGGTTGGGGGAATAATAAATATTATGTCTGTTTTTATAGCTGGCAGACATTGCAAGTTTAAGGTCGCTAAGGTACAAGTTACGAAACAAAAGCGGTTTTATCAAATTTAAGATTCTTAAATAACACTAAGAATATTATTCCAAAAATTATGTTTTGGCCTCGGTAGCTCTTTGAAAATTATTATTCAAAAACAACTAATTTAGTATAAATTCAGTTAACCGTTCAGTTATAATTTTGAGGATATTCGGCTCTGGAGTTGTTTCTAAATCTTATGCATATATCAGATTTACGTGCTTAGCAAGCACGATTATAATTAAGTCCATGTATTTTTTGTTATGACAATTAATTAAAATTACAAGTTTTAACAAATAAATAATTTTATTCCCGAGAGCGACATTCTTTTAGTTAGAATTATTAAAAAAGTTTTATATCATATATTGAAATTTCGTTCCATAAGTCATGGGTTTTTCGATTTAGTAAAATTTCGTTTCAATCATATAATCGCATCTGTTTCGTAACTTACAAAAACCAATACATGTTAATGTGTTCTGAGCAATTAGAGCCCCATTTCTGATTTAAGGTTATGGTCACATGACATGCTGTGGGGTCACGTGGCAGCTATCTCTTTATTTATATTGACGTGCATGAAAATAAATTGTGCGAATTTACTGCGTGAATATATTATTATGTAATGAAAGTTTAGAAGTGGCTTATGTTTTGAATAAAAAGTAAACTTCAAATTGATATTATTCTTTTATAAACCGACTGTATGTTTTATATATTTTATAAAACAAAACATCTCTTTCTATTCAAGTTTAATCGGGCGCGCTTTCATCTATATTAATAATGTAATAGCTTACTTTAAAAAAATCCTTATTTTCTAAAACGATAAATTATTATTGAAATAGACAGATTAAGGATTTGTGAACACTTTAGTCGATCCCCAAGCAATTATTGGAAATCCGGATAATTGTTTCGTAATGGTTTTATTGCATTTAAATTTGGCAACCCTAAAATGCAACCTCAGATTCATTACGCTGTAACTAACACAGCACGCGATATTTAGCACCGGGGTCTAAACGACCCCTGCCCTTTTCTTTTATGCAATATTTTTGTATGATAGAAAGAGATAAAACTATAATGTTGAACTTCTCACTCTTATACTAAACACCCTATTATGTTATGCGTGGAATTTTAATTTGTTTCCTTTTTGAAGGCATGCCTATATTTAAATTAAGTACGTAACAGTGATTTGTTAATTACTTTAAAGTCTGCAATGATTATCATAACGAAATATTTAAGGAAACCTAACCGGAGGAAAAAAAAGCGTTACTTTATTGTGTTCGTCTTTTACTTTTAGCTGTTTTCTGGGATAGTGTCCAAATATGATATCAAATATGTAAAAAATTCAGTCTCTGCAATATATAATTCTATGTTTAAGTAAACAAGGCTCTGTAGACGGTTAGGAAAAAAAAAGATAATTGTAATAAAGCTACAGTAAAAGATTATACAAGACATAACAGAGAACATATTAGAAAGTTGAAAGTACAGTTTTACTTAAAGTGTTTACGTAAACAAGCATATCAATTTGCAAAATAAGAGGCATGTGTAAAAATGGTTGAAATATGATAACGTTAACCTATCTAACGAGTTAAAGTATTTTCTTCAGATTTAATAAAGTGCTCCTATATTTTTGCATTATACGTGTACTATGAAATATTCATTATACGTGAAAGTAATGAATTTAATGACACAAGCTATTTTTAAGCGTTGTAAATTTTAACAAAGTATATATCATTGCTTGATAGATACATAATATTATATTTATTGATGTAAAAGCTGTCTTGACTTTAACTGGAAGCAAAAGTATACATTTAAATATAAATGAAACATAATGAGATCTTAGATTTTCGCGAGACATTTAAATAAAACTAAAATATTTCG
>DVQP01003574.1:0-10640 GCA_018231745.1 Danaus eresimus
TTATTTATATAGAAATATATATAATTATTTATACAGAAATAGGCAATCTTGTAAACAAAGCAATTGACCATGATCACTCCATTATTGCCTACAATTGAATGTCAGTCCTGATAATCTCAATCACATCTCAATGAACCCATTACTGTTTTAAATTATCTTTTAATCAGGATACAACTGTGTAAATATGTTTTTTTTTTAATTTTATTTTGATTAAGAAAATTTATTTTATTATATATCCTTTTTTACTAATCAAAGTATATTTGTCTTTGGAAAGTCACTGTTGTACATGATGAATGTATAGTAAAGATTAACAAAAATTGTTATTTGTGCTTTAAGCGACACACAAATATAAAAAAAAACTTGACTATAAAAAACACCAACATCAGGCTGTCATGAAAATCAGCTAAACCAGAGTGGTAAAATTGGATTCGTTCCCTGGTGTTTAGCACACGGAACCTAATATAGATAGCATAAAAAAATATACTATAAACCTTTTTGTTAATCTGCTTTCATATTTATATAAAAACATTAATATAGATAAATTTGTGTTCTCTTTACACTACTATCCTATAATAACTTTGAAAGTATAAATGACAATTATTAATCACTTTTAATAAAACATGAATAAAATCAAGTAATTATATAAATATAATAATTACGATTGAAGTATGTTAAAGACTGCTCACATAACTAGGGGCATAGACAAGTTTCTGTCAATATCAGCTGATCATGTTTGTTTACAAGATTGTTCATTTTTATTGAAATGAAATATATATATAAAGTCTTTCTTTAATGCTCAATGTAATAAGTGATACTTGCAGGTATGTCATTATTTGATGGCTGGTCAAGTGAAGAGTGTGAAACCATGTCTGAAACAATTACAGCAGAGTATTCAGACTATCATGGCTCCGACATGGCCCGACGATGATGGTTAGTTATGAGCTATGTAGTAAGAATGGAATAATGGGAATTCAATTATCCTTTACAGTTTCCCTACTTTTAAATTTAAACTTGTGACATGATATACATAGTTTTTCTATATAGAAAATTTATTTGTACTTTGCCTTTGTCAGCTCCTCCATCATCATGAATGTCACTTATTTTTGTTGTAACCTTTGTTGTCTTCGGCCAATGTATAAGAATTACTTTGTTAATTATATATGCTATAAGTTATTTTTATACATGAGGCATAGGATTGCAATGTTCCATAGATAATAATGAATATTTTTTGTGTGTCCGATTCAGTAGTAATCTGTACAACTCTTGACAGTCAGTAAACTGACAGATAACTATAAAGTTGCTAGAAAGTCATTGTTTTAGTTAGTATTATTTCTTTAAACTTGATTTCATCTGTAATTATCATTATTACTTTTTTTTTTTAAATAGCTGATGATGAATGGCACAAAACTTCATTAAACAGTAAATTATAATCAACTTGTATCATTACAGCGGTGTGCGGGAGTGCCTCGGGGGAGTCATTTGTGTGGTTGTCCAGACAACAACTGTATGTGTTGGTGTACCTTGTGACAGTCATGCATTCCGCTCAGGCTGGTTATATGGACAAGGCTCACAAGTATACGGAGAAAGCTCTCGCCCAAATAGACAAGTTGACCTGTAAGTTTTTATGACAGATAATTAAATTATTTTTATCTATGTTTCATGTTATCTTTTTAAGACATAAATTGAGAGTTCCTAGAACTCTTTATCAGAGTACTGTACCTTAATTTTTAAAAACATTTATTTTTTTGAGGTAGTTTGTAATTTTTTATAAAAGTTTTTTGATCCCATATTTGTAAATGTCAGCAAAAAAAATGAGCGAAAATTTGTTATACCCCTCATTTAAGTCAATCACAGAATGACCGTAAGTATATCACGTAGATTTAAGACACTTTGTACATTTGCTGAAACAATTCAAGAAAAGTTTCAGAAGAAAAACATTCACAAACGAAAAGCCAAAAGTAATAGAACGTATTAACATTTAATATTACTTATTTTTATACTAATATTCTTCTATTTAATTTTTTATATTCCTTTATTCACGGTTGCTGCAAACTAACCGTCAGGAGTGTGTAGTTTTAGAAATAATAAAATAACACGTAGTAATCCCAAAAATATTAGTTTCATTACAGATTCACTCAATTGACATCTAATAGCTGAAACTATACACAGCGCAGAACATTGAAAGCATGTCAAAGGAATTCCCTCGCTCCTTGTTGATAACATTCAATGTATATTCCAGCGAGTGAAGAGGCTAGCGAGGCGAGCGGGGCGGGCGCGGGCGGCTCCGGCTCCGTCCGCGGCTGTGCGGCGCTCGCCTGGAGGCTGCGGATGGCGCTGCTGGAGCACGCCGCCCTGTGCCGGCTCGTGGCGGGCGGGAAGGCACACGCTCTACACGAGATAGCACGCGCCGCCCACCTGCTCTCCACCGCACCTAATGGTACTCTTTGACATCATATTTCATAAATTACACTAGTTTTAGTATCTAAAGTCATTATAAATATATTTTGCCACGTTTTCAGCTGCCACTTGTCATGTTTAAAATATTTTTTTGTAAGGAAACGTTCTTATATAATGCATCTATAATAAAAAAATATATTTTTCATACAAAAATAGGTTATAATATTTTTAATAAAACATATATTCCTTGTTTCGAAATCGTAATTTAAATAAATTATATGCCTTATTCCGTACATGTAGCGTTGCACATTTATGTGATCGAATAATATTTAAATATTTTTTAATAATATAAATTAAATTAGTATTAATTTTTTTAAATATATTTCAACAGCGAGTGCGGCGGCGGCCCACACCCCACAACTTCACTGTTTGCTGGGACTGTATGCTATGTCCATGAACTGTATGGAGGCGGCAGAAGCACAGTTCCATACAGCCATACATGTAACAAAATGCTATATAATAACGTAGAATTGCACGCACAACATTTAAACATAATCATGTTTTTAAAACGATTTATAAAGGAGGTTTTAAGTTGGCTTTAAAATGATTATCAATATATGTATAGTAATAATGAAATTCCACTTGTTACAGATGTCACAAGAAAGGGATTTATGGATGTTTGCGAAACTGAACCTAGCTATAGTTTATTTAAGAGGGAGACGAGACAATGATCTCGCACAGTTAATGGAACAGGTCTGTATTACGCATGTAGATTACAAAGGACACAGACATCTCTGATGAAAACCTTTATTTCATAGCTTCTTAAAACCGTAGAATCAAAAGCTATAACACTCGTTTTGTCATAATATATTAATTATTTTCTAATAAATAAAAACAAATACTCATGTGTTAAATATTTTTATGGAATTTAATATGTATTTTATAGGAAATCTAAATATTCTTCTCCAGGTTCGACCAGAGGCGTTGCCAACATACGCTCACGGTCTGCGAGCTGCCTCCTACTACGTGCTGGGACTGCAGGCTTTTTTCCAGGCGCGATACAACGAGGCCAAGTAACTTAAATTTGTTATACATATATAATAATAATAATAATAATTTAAAATAAATGTGTCAGAAATTACTAACTACCTCACAACTCAAAATGCACAAAAAACGATTCTGTTCTATAAAATATCTCCTATATTTTCCTGTATTTTTTGTAGCTAATATGAAATATTTAATGAAGGCTTTAAAAACATGTCTTATTTGTCCCGTATCTGTTTAACGGAAAATTTTAACCATACTACTGAGATCTGTTGTTTAAATTCATAACATCCTTTAAATATCCACCCCTTTAAATAAAATTTTTAGTTTGAGCAAATTGTATTGAAATCTTGTAGAATTATTTTTATTATGTCCTTTGTTTGGTTATATCACTTGGTATCCGAGTACAGATGATGAAATATTTTATATGTCTTGTGATTAATTGCAGGCGGTACCTCCGGGAGACATTAAAGATGGCCAACGCGGAGGACCTGAACCGGCTGACGTCCTGCTCGCTGGTGTTGCTCGGTCACATCTTCCTGTCGATAAACAACTCGCGGGAGAGTATGAACATGGTGACACCCGCCATGCAACTCGCCAGCAAAATACCAGACGTTCATGTACAGCTGTGGGCATCCGCGATATTAAAAGGTAATAATATTAACGATTTAACAACCAAAGAAACGATACAAAATAAGGTTAGTTTAATTATATCAGGCAAGTCATTGAGGATAAAGCAGGGGTTTCTTATCTTATTTTGTCTACTGCCGAGTTTGAGAGTAAATTTTTTTAGCGCCCCATATTTTCATCGGCAGATAAACCACTATAACTTATCTGATCTGAATGAAATTTCAAATCGACCCCCGGCCTTTATCATCGCCTATTTTGAGAAAGTCTAGTATAGATTACTTTGAATAGGTCTTTAAAGCTATTTCTGCCCAGTTCAGTATTCCGTTAAGACACCATTACATTTGCACTCACACAAATAACTTATTATTTTAGTTGCGTAACATATTTAAATAAATAAATGTATACTAGATTAAAAATTACAAATCATTTCAATCCTAGTAAAATAAACATTTATTAAACCTACTTTGTCCCCTGACCTTTCATTATCCATCCTCCTGCTTAGGTGCGAGTTGTGACAAGGGTAGAGGCACAAGTGACGAGACGCACATGAGTTATTCGACAATAAATGAATCTCCGGTTAATCATGTTATATTCTGCTTAAACTAATGTGATGGTTAAAAAATAAATACAATTAAAAGGACCGGATACATTCACTATTCGTTATTTTATTCTTCAAGTCATCTATGTATACCATACTTCTGAGAATAAATGTGTTAGTTGTAAATAACATATATGTTGTGGTATCGTCGGACCTATCTTAGGATATTAGTATATTAAGAATTAAGTAATCCCAAAAATTTTATCTTGTTATCGTCGCAATTTTCGACGGCAATATCAAATCAAGTCACTCGACTCGGGCTGTGACTAGCGTCAGCTTCTACAGGAGCATGACAATTACGTTACTTATAAATTACACGTTAATCCTCAGATCTGTATCGGCTCGCGGGCGACACGGAGCGAGAGAACGAAGCATACCAGATGCACTGTAACTTCTCTCAGGCGTTGCTCAAGGACCACTTCCAAGCCACCCAACTGCCGCAGCACGCGCTTGTGCACTGGACTACGGGTGCGCCCCCCGCCCTACCCCCACCACACTCTTAGTGACGTCACGCTCACCATACTGACACAAAGTGACTTGTGACTCAGATGTCATACTGATAGTGACCTTCATCATACCAACCGCCCAAGACGCTACGGCAGTCGGCGCGCATCATGACTGATAACGGCTAATACCAGTGACGATGATCAGCTTATTGTAAATTTGTGTATGGATGATGTACAAATTCTATTACCCACATAAGAGTCCTGTATATATTTAAATGGTAATGTACGATTTATATTTTCGAAGTATTTTGTAAAAAATGTATCAATTTATTTGGAATTAGTTTATTGTATTGCTGAACTATACTTATTAACAGCTTTCAAACGTACAGTTTAACTTGTATTTTTTTTAACAATGCATACTTTTCTAAGATATCAATGATAACATTCAATTATTGGTTCTATTAAAACACCAATTATTTAAAAGTTCTATGCGTAGGTTTTAGTTACCTGGTAAAACGCCATTATTATGCTTGATGTTTGATAAATAAATTGCTTATACTTCAATCATATTAACAGCTTATTCATAATTACAGTTGAAAAATTTCAATGTGTTTAAATCAGTACAAATTTAATGTAGTCCAAGAGCTTGCTGTGCTAAAAGCCTGCCCACACAATCTATATAGAATCCCGGACTAATAAATTTTAAAGCCAAGAAATTTTTAATGTTATCTGGCAATGATAAATATAAGGTACATGTTTGGTTGAGCTATAAGTTATAACTATTGTATTAAATGTCCTTTATTTAGGTTATTTATTAAATTTGGAGAGTTGATTTATTGAATATTCCAATATATTTTTTTGTACATACATTATTTTCTGTGTTCAATTGTCTCGTTTTGATTACTTTCGATTTCTCTGAGCTCAAAAAGTATAAAAAATTATAAATTAAACTAAACAAGTAAGAAGTATCTTCCACTTAAAAAGTTCTGTCTATGGTTATTATAACATGAAGTGTTTTAAGTTAGTATGTTACCATTATTCTTCAATTTGACAAGAGTCATATCAATATTTAAAACTGTCTAAAATTGAAGAATGCTTGTTTATTTTGGAATATATTTTTGTTTCACTTTTCTGGAACGGAATTAAACTGTATTAAAATCAATTTCAAGTGGAGTAACTCGGTATCCTAACCTTTGCTTTGTGTGTATAACTCCGCATGATTGCAAAGCAGATGACATTCTTATAATTGTTATTGCACAATTTACATCACTCTTAAATAAATTATATGAAAGTGGATTTCGCTAAATTCAATGGACTGATATAGCATATAATTGTACATAATGTGTCAAATATGAACTTGAGAATGAACAAAGACGTCTCATATTTATTATTTCTTCTTAGTGACTTGTTAGTGTGAGTATGTTGTTGACAGTCTAGTTGATTAATTTTAGTTGTAACTGTGTAATTGTTATTGACGTCACAATGGATGGATCTGTCACTGAATGTTAGTCACATTAGCTGTTAATACTTCTTTCCATTCTAATATTATTTTTTATATAGTGTAGGGAATGATTGCTTCCACATTAAAAGGATCCGTCCATTGGCACGCCCTGCATCGACCTCAAGTCTTTCCTCGGAGCGAAGTTATGTTGTAATTAAAACAGTCGTAATCTGTACACATTTTTTACTTTAATAATTCCTGGGAAACAGTGAAATGTGGCCTTACACGATGGGTACATTTGCTGTTGTTAAATATGTAAATAAAAGTTGAATTATTGTAAATAATAAAAATTATAAAATATATGTTTTTTGCTATATTCAATGTCTTTTATTTGGTTAACCTTAGCTAAACATAACGCATGTTACAAAGGTGAATATTTGTTTTACCAGAAGTTTGGATTGCTAATCTAATTACCTGTTTTTCGTGCATAAATCTTTGCATATGAGACGATCGACGTGGGTTTACGGGTTAGAATTTTTATAGGAGTACTGGTCTGATATTAATTAAAGCTGCAAGAGTACTCGCTGCATATAGAGAACTCTCCACCAGCGGGGCTCGAGTAATGCATAGGGTCTGGTGCTAAATTATTCTTGCGATAGAAAGTGTCCCGTAGGATGGCGCATCGACCGTGGTTGACATCACGTGGCTTCAGGCGGGAATGCTTCTGCTGCCAGCCGTAGTCCCAGTTGGAGGTCAGCCGGAAATAGAATCTGAAACATTAATCAGTCGCTGCTTATAGAGCGTTCAATTTACCCGAATGTTAACATATGATTTATTTTAATATGTTAATAATTTGTTCTATAGAAAGCATGTACTTGTACAATCAAAATTATGGCAAAGAAAATGTTGAAATTGCTTAGATATGGTTCAATTGTTGCTTTAAGGCTCACAATTATGTTCACTTTAAATATAGTTGATATTTCTTTTCATGTTGTTATTATTTTCTCTTTTTCAAACTACTTTTTACCTATCTTCAGGCGCTTTTTTATATCTTGCTTTCAGATATTTTTCTGCAGCGCCTTTTTCAGTAGATCCATAAAACAAATTTGTTACTTCTGGTTCTATTGGTTTCATAAGACTATCATCTTCCATAGGAGTTAAAACATGCGGAGGAATGGTTAGTGATTGTGGGACTGGTTCATTATACAACTAAAAAATAATTACTTCATTTAATATCTAAGTGACGATTAAAATTTTTGATGACCAGAAAAATATCAAAGCTATTTCTTTAGTGTACAAAAACATTATAATCATTACTTTTATTGACACGCAATTAAGTAGGTATAAATATTTTTTTGTTAAAATGTGTAGTATAAGGCATTTTTGCATTAACCTATAATTTTTATGTACAAACTTTCAATAGTTCTTCAGCGAGCGCTATGGACACGTCAATATCCCTCGCCTGTCGCTCCTTAGACGCCTGGAGTGCTGGCATCAACTTCTCTTGGTACCATAATCGGTCCCGCCTTCTCGACCTCCGCCAAGCATCCGCAAGGAATGCGTGATACATATTTCTATTTATAATCTTACATTTTCGTAACAAGAAATTTTGAAATTCGTCATAGTTTGACGCTCATGTGTAAGAGGAACTAGTAGTACGTGTATTGTCAAATAAGAACATAAAAAAAACAGTTCTTAAAGGAGGTGAGGTTCCGTACTGTTTTAAGAAAACCTATTTTATCGCAACGTATCAAAACGGGAGAAATGAAAGAAATTTATAAATTAATTTACTTGTTATATAATTGCTAATAAATAAATACACATGAAACAGCTATCATTCAAATAAAGACAGATCCATCAGCCGGACCGAGATGGTGTATTCCAATGAGAAGAGCATCAACCAATGTCCACACACCAAGTCCTCCGAAGCTGAACAACTTCCCCAAACCTTCCTGCCAGTGTCCAAGATAGAATCTATCAGCACCAAAACCACCTAGTGTTAATGCAAGAACGAGCGCCGTTCCCCATTTTGTTCCTGATGTCCATGAACATTTTATTTTTCGAAGAAATTTTCTTTTTCCCAAGCATAACACATCATCGGATACTGTGCAGTTGGTTCTACAAAACGAAAACCAATATTATATATAAAACCTTCATGTTAAAAAATTGCTTTACATGATTAAAATAACTTTGTGGATTGATATTTTATTATATAAAAAAACAACATCTTTCAAAGTACAACAGTATTACTATTATAAATATATATTTTCATATATATAAATCTGTTCTATTGTAACTTGATTTTATTCTTATATTCAAACTATGTTAATCAGCCAGTGGTTGTTTTATAAAGATTAACAATTAAAGCATTCTTTGAACACTCTGTATCAAAAGATTATATAGCTTTGTAGAAAAAGTTTAGTGTAATTTTTTATGATAAGTTAGAAAACTGCCACATAAATCATTTTGTATAGAGTTACAGTTAAAAGTAAACTCACAAGTAATATTTGGTAGGAGAAGCCAGTGAATTACAGTTAGCTTTTTGATCACAACGATGCTCCCACTTTTCAGTTTGATAGCAGAAGCGACACATTGCTGTTCTATTAAATGTTTTGGAGCCCTAAAAGTGATTTAAAACAAAACAATTAAGATTATTATAAAATGCACAAAAAAATTTTGATTAAAGAAAAAAAAAATTAAAATTTAGAATCTCAATGGTAAGAGATTGAAAGATTATGAGAATAGTTATGAATTAACTAATTAGCTTTTTTCAAGTATGTTAAAATACCTAAAAAATATTTTACAACCAGCAATGTTGTTGACTTTAGTAAGGTGGCCAACCATTAGGGTGTAGTTCTCATATTAAAGAGAATTCAAGAAAAGACAATATATATTTATGGTCAAAATGCCCATTTGCTTTTAATTATGTATAAAGAAACTTGAAACTTTCTGGTCAAAGCTCCTGTTACTAGATAGAACATTTTCAAACATAGAAAACAGTTTTTGATACACTTCAATTCTTTTTACTTTATATATAATTTAAAGTTTACCACTCACCTTTATTATTTTTAGTTTATTGGCTAAATTTTGTGTAAATACATTTGATTTATTAATGGTGATTTTTACACCCATGCTATGTTTTTATTTGTTTGAAAAGTGTCTTCTAATCTCATATGTATTGAAATATAATGAACAAAAAATTGTTTCTACTTAAAAATTAGTGACAAGTAAATTTTTTGTCATAATGTGTCAACCTACTATTTTATTTAATAGTTTATTATATAGATTAACTTCACTTACATTACATATAACTTTGGTTTTTACAGTACAAGTGTAATTGTATGTACCACCATAAATGCAGTCTATATCTCTCACACAATTGATGCAGGGATAGTTTAATGATGAACACTCCGGCATGTTCTCCTGATCTATTGGACAGTTCTTTAAATAATCCTCATTGCTATTAAAATTTACAATTTTATTTTTCCCATCATCTTTAGTCTTGCTCTGTTTATTTTGGAGATCCATATCATTGTTAGCTGTATCAAATTGGGAAACATATTAAAACAAAATAAGCGATCCGATAAATAATTACGCAAAATGTTCATGATATCATTAAAAGAATCTTATTTTGGTTGTATATGTGTTTCTTAAAAAAAATACTTACCTAAGTCTGTAACGTGAATAGTATTAAATATAACTAAAAGAATTAAAATCAATGTATCTCTAAGAGTAATCCGTAACGGTCCAAAATACATTGTGTATTATTCATCTGAATGTATAGTTCAATTAATTCGTAATTTTAAAAACTCATTGAATATAATTCAAAGTAATATTTTATATTTCACGATCGTACTTCATAACACAATCAATGTAGTCAGTATTGATGTTTAGTTGTCATCTGTCACTCGATAGTAATGTTAAATATATATTTGGATATAGGTAATGTAATATGTAGGTACCAGAGTTTTTAGTTTTCTAAAATAATATTATATTGTTGTAGAACAAAGGTCACTAACTTACTAGCTAAGGCTCAGTTATTGGACTATTGCTTACAACTACAGACAGAAATACGAAATTCGGA
>DVQP01003575.1:0-10636 GCA_018231745.1 Danaus eresimus
TACGATACACTATGAAGGAAATTGTTTTATAAGAAAATTCCTTAAATGCAAAGTCTATCCAGAAAACTAGAATAACATAATTTTAAAAATCTAATTTTGTAATTGTTTTTTGTTATCGCTGGTTATAAAAAAAAAATAAATTAAAATATGTATGATACATATTAAGTGCTCGTAAAAAAGTTCATTTTAAGTAATATCCGTCACCCCTGTGCAATAAAGGTTTCGCAGAAAGATATCGCGTTTTCCGTTACTTCTAAAGATAATATCACTACTTATGACCTACTAATTAAAAAGAATTGTAAGAATAATAAATTCACTGAGTACCTATTCTATTTTTGACTTAACGTCCTCCTAATTTAACCAAAGCGACTGGTACAATCCTTTGAGCACTTTAAACTTTAATTTATGAACACATTTAATTTAAATATTTGAAAATAAGGAACATTTAATATAATTAAAATATTTTTATTACGCTTCTCTTAATATTAATATCTGTGTACACTGTGTCGTATTTTTCTGTTTATGTAAACGTCGAAGCTGGATATAACAATAGTGCAAAATTTTGTAAGCAATCCATTCATTAAGTTGTGCAGTTAAGGGAAATCAGGTATGCATTCTGTCGTTTTGCATTAGTTAAAAAAACAATTAATCTGACCTGGATTGAACGTCAAGCCGCTTAAAATAATTGCTGCATAAATTGACATTCAATTCTAATTGTGCGGGGTTTGGTTTCGTTTGAATTTTCGTCTCGTTTAAACTTTTTACGAACGCTTCAACAAATACTGGACATAAAATGTTTTACATTCCGTTTGTTTATTCATCCAATAGGCAGCTTCAGGATCGTTTAATAATTTTATATTAATTGAAGCTTAACTTATTTTACATCTTATTCTAAATTTAATAAGTCTTAAAATTTCATATAACATAATAAATAGAGTGTCACGTTTCGTTCGCTCGCCGGTTTCGCCACTCTCCGCTTATTGCCTTCCGATTGGAATCGTGCACTTCTTGCACTAGTGATTTGCTGTTACAATACCTTTAAAATATTTCTTTATTCCTTAACATTTTACTTGTAGTATCTTCTCATTAAAAGAAATTACTCTAAACTTAAAATACATATATCAAATGTTAGAACGCAAACATACAATTTATTTAACATAAAATGCGACATTAGTCTTTTTATAGTTGTTATAACAGTTACTATAATTTCGTACAGTGGAGTGATGCGCGAGCTGAATTCTTGCATTCTAAAATCGTGCCTCTAAATTTAATCTTTCCACTGAGAGCATGGCGTGGATGTAAAATACTGTCGTGGTGTGTCCATTAGGCAGAGTATATTTTTAGATAGTGTTCTCGGCTTCATAAACTTTCATTCTGCTTTCAGTCGCTACTTTCTCGTCGTGTCCTTATCTACTATCGAACGGACAATGACGACGCCGTTTATCTCGATCTGTTCCACTTTTTTCATAGTTCAATACTTTCTAATATTAGTTCACTTGACATGGGATAACGTAATAAATTTATATTAGTCTTTTGTTGAGTGGACATTGAAACGAACCTACTTACTATAGCATTTCTAGAGTCGTCAATAAAAAATACCAGGCATGGTTCGCTATAGGAAGGGAAGGCGTGCGGCGCATTCCTACATGCCGCGCATTTCCATCCGATATTGCGCCGCCATTATGCCCTGCTTCTAGAACCCCGCGATACCCTCCCCCTCGCCCTTTAATTAAACGGCGAGGCTCGAGAGACACGTCTCGCCCCAGCAGCCTGGAAAATCACATAAATAGCCCCCAAAGCTAACACACAGTGAGCTTGCTTGCTCCATTTATAATGGCAGCAGAGCTGGCCGCGTTGTATTGTTTCCTATAAAGTTCTAAATGCATATCATTTTTTAAATGAAACTAATATTTTTCGGATTACTAAGCGTATTTTATTATTTTTAAAACTACATACACTACACCCCACGTTTCGGTTACTTTGCAGCAACAGTGATCACTTCTCGTCTGCCCGTTATCATTGTTGGTGCAAAGTAACCTAAACGTCGGGAGTAAGTTTTAAAATTAATAAAATAAGCTTAGTTGTATGAAAAATAAATGTTTCATTTAAATGAATCCTCACGAAAGTATTCGATCTCATATCATTCTTATTTTTTAGTTATTAATGTAAGTCCTGGTTAAATTTAAATCAAACTAGTTATTTTAGTGCCATCATTGACTTTATCAGATTAGTAACGTTTTATTGTTTGGTAGACAATACAGTTTATTTATAGTTTCAAATACCGTTTCCATGGTAACGACAAGGTGAAACAATCCTTAAAATTTCATAACATTATCCCTGTTTCCTTAACCCATCACATGTAAAATATAGAGATCGAATAGGGTTTGCTAAAGCATCCGTTACGACCTAACTAACTTAAAGTGTGCGACTTTATCTATTCTCATTTGCATGCGGAGTGTATCAGATGCGACCTTGGCACCTTGCAGCGTGTTATACGCGCAGGTTTCGGCTGTGGTTACACACTTACGTCATCTTTCACAGTGTGACGTGCCGCAGGTCCTTAATAAGCTCGAGTCATATTATAAAATCTACTATTTTAGTTAACCCTTACACTTTTTGAGAATAGGATTGGAAAAAGTAGTACCTTAATATACCACTTAAGTACACATATTATAGGTATACTTAAAATGATGATCTAACTGCCAAAAATTTATGTTCATTATCTTATGAAAGACAAACTAAAAATAGTAAAATTATTAATGTACTCAATACATGTTAACATTATTGGAAAGCCAAACATTTTAAGAATCTCGCATATCATTACCCTAGTGACAATGTATGACACTTTAGAGTTATATGTTAAACAATGTAAGATTTCAGCATGTTCTTAAATCACCAGCAATAACACTATGAGAAAATATATGCTAAGAATATTGAAAATAACTAGGTGAACGTCAGTCTGTATTTTGCATTTAAAGGACGTGTCGAAGATGCTGCAATGCATATTATATCTTATTCTATTTAACACGTAATGTTTAATTTAGTTTACCATATATACAACGTTTGATATTTAAGTGATTATTCAAGGCTAACATTTTTAATCGACTGTAAGTTTTGTTGTAATCTCATGCTTAAAATAATATTATTAAAAGCTAATGACCGTTGCTTGTACTTTTTAAAAGATTCAATTATAAAGAAATAATAGTTGCACGAGATGTTTTAAATTATTTGATCCTTGCTGTTATTGTTTTTTATACCGTTTGATTGGATCAGGACAGTACAATAACATTTGTAGAAATTTCTGTTAAAAGGAGGGAATTTCTTGGAGGTGCTTAGATTAATTCGTCGTAAGGACATTAAAACAAATACATGCCCTTATCGAGCGTTCCTAAATATTTGTTTTCCGTGTTTTGTCTGACAATATTACATATTGCAACGCATTTTAATTGTCCTATTTATAGTAAGTTGTATGACCAGACGAGTTAATATGTTGGTAATGAAAGCAGATTGGAATTCTTACACAACAAACGGACATACAAAGCGTAATTATAGTATCGTATATAAAGGAATTCAATCAAAAAGTACATCGCAACTGAACAAGTTTCTATTTCTATATTAACATCTGCAAACATTTACGACATATTATTCGTAGTTGCGCTTATAATAAACATATTTGGCGTTTATCGTAAATATTTCTATATTGTTTTTCGGATACTAGTTGTTATTTAAGCAAAGCTCATTATTTTTATTCCCTTGTTCTATTATGTTTAATAAACGTAATTCTTTTCACTTGATCGTATTCTTCTACGTCCCCCAGGTCTTCCAGTCTGAATAACTCTGATAAACATTCAATCGTTTCTAGAAAGTGCATTTACAGCCTGAGGCAGAACTTCGTCTCACAGCACACTAGAGCACGTCGTAATACATGACAATACCGACGTCCCCCGGGCGGGTATCACGACATTCAACTGCTTTCGAACAGCACGCCGTTTACTATTCATACATAATTTATATACATTATGTACACACATTATTACTTACAGTCTTATGTATTGGGATATACTCGTATTTTTATTTTCGTGATGAAATATAAGTAGAATATAAATGTATATATAATCCAAAGTTATAAGTAAAATAATGTGAAAGTACCTACAAAGTGCTGATGTATGAAATAAACAGATACAAAAAAGTGAAAGGCGAGAGTAATACTTTTCAACTAGCTACATTATTGCGGTGGAATAACAATTATTTTTTTTCAAAAAGTTGAATATGAG
Source organism: Danaus eresimus (assembly GCA_018231745.1). Taxonomy (NCBI): domain Eukaryota; kingdom Metazoa; phylum Arthropoda; class Insecta; order Lepidoptera; family Nymphalidae; genus Danaus; species Danaus eresimus. Next base: position 4,275 of record DVQP01003575.1, read on the forward strand.
CTTCAGCAGTTCTTTAGCAACTAGGTTTGCATAATTGAATATCTACATTAAGCAGTCCCGTCACGCGCGTCTCTACCCGACTTAGCATCCTTAATTGCCCTACGTATTATTTGCCAATTAAAGTAAATTCTCATCGTGGACGTGACACGAAACCAGTATAATATCGCGCGAGAGATTTTCACCCCAGAAAGTCCTTTACGTATGCAAATAAATGAATAAACAACCACACACTAATATATCAAAATCAGATTCTGTTTATTAATGACGTTTTATAATTATTATATGTTGTTTTTAATGGTTTCAATGTTATGAGGTCAATTATATTATAGACTATAATAAAACATTAAAGTAATTGAAGGATTTTTTTATAATAGGGATAATATAATCTAACTTTCTAGTAAATGTAATTTTTGGTATGCCTTATTTCATCTAAATACTAAAAAAATTATAACATTGCAACGTTCTACCACAAATTGTTGTTCCTTATATATGAAACAGATTTCTATGAAGCAATATTAATCAATGATTATATAAGTATTAGTATATAAAAGTTTTGTTAGCAGTTAATCCTCTTAGTCCATTCCTAAAACTTTGCAATAAAGCTTTTACCTTCAAGGACATTTATATAGCGTAAGAATCGAGTTCCCGATCCGTTCGGGAATGGCTTGCTCCTTCCCGACTGGCTGGCTGGAATGCGTGCAAAATAAACAGGTCTAACCGGACTCCATGCGCATCGTGCTCTTTGTCCATTTGAAGGTAGACATTGCCCCGCATCCCTTTCGTTTGTAAATCGTAGTCTCTTACGATATTACTATTATCAGACTCATTTAACAAATCTCAAATTATTGTACTACACTTGATAAGTCTACCTGGTCAAAAGAAAAATATTTTATTGCGTTTAAAGTACGCATTTTACTATTCTTTCATTTGGCGTTGTGTTTCGATTACCTTGCAATGACTGTCATTTCAGAAGATAAAGATTTACGCATCTATCAGTTGATCTTGTTTTTTGTCATCTACCGGCAACGATTTCCTAATTGTCATATGTGACTTGAACTCACAGATATTTAGATTTAAATTTTTTGATGAGAGTATTAGATGACGGTCAACCATCTTCTCAATTGAAATTAAAATGGTTTTAGAATTTCGATAGCCGCTCAAATTAATCTTGTTATAAAATACAAGGCCTTCTTTACCGGAGTAAAGCCGATGTAATGGTACGGATGTCCACTGATTGTTCTAACACCTCTGACTTAGACGAAAGTCTATTTTTTTATTTATAAGATGCTTTCTTAATCTTTATACTGGTGGTAGTCTTTATGTGTTCAATGTATAACAATCTACAAAAACATTAAAATTTGTATCCATCTGCTTGTTGTAGATATCTATAATATCTTAATTGATCCTAATAAATTGCCCGCATGTTTAAATATATATTGTTATAATCAAAACATTCTTCAAAGTGTTCGTCACTACTACCTTCACACATGGTTATATGGTAGGTTGTCGCTCAACGTTGGCTTCAAATGATTCTTGCAATACTGGGGAGAGCTTCCTTTATATGTCGCAATTACAGCCTCTAGATTTTAAACATTGCAAATGTATTGGACCACCTGTAACAAACATTTGGTAACATTCTATAATGAAAGGGATTTTAGTATTGATGGAATAAAGTCGGATTTAATAAAGGGAGACGTTTACATTGTGGGTTTATTGTAAAATTGTCATCTGCATATCGTTTATATAAGAATAGTTTAGCTAGAGTATAGTTTCCATGATAACGGTTACTGTAAAGTAATGGAATTGTCATAAAACTTAGTTAAATTTGTTCTCGTGACAGTCTAATACATCATGAAATCAGCTACACGTATATAAAAAATACAACCGTTTTATACGTTCAGTACTTATTTCATTATAAGGAAATATTTGGAAAAATCACTAATGTCTACCGTTTTAGTTCTTTTTTGTTTTAAAGACGTATGTGTAACTAAGCATATAATATATCCAAAAAACGGAACACCAATAAGCTTATTAAGATATTAGCGTGTCTATGAGTGAAAAAGAAGTGCGACTCATTATCCCGTAGTTTGCTCATTAGCCATGCAATTCTCCCGCGACGTATAAGGTGTGATCATGTGGAAGCAATTTACGACTCCATGTGAAATGTTGAACTGTGATGTATGTACATACTGTACCTTCATGATATACACGGAACATACTAAATGCTGAACTACTTTTTATTTTATAGGTGTCTTTCTGTACATGTGTTTGATATTTTAATTTGAAAAAGCCAAATATGTGTAGGGAGAATAATTTGTATAATTTTAAATTGATAATGTTAATGTTCGGATACATTTAAATAAAGAAGTTGTAGTGCAATCGAGTTCTGTATGTGATATTTAATGATAGTCAAATCTTATCAGATAACTATGAAATTAAAAAAAGATATATCCTAAAGTACCTTGTCTAGTACTTTATAAAGCTTTAAAAATATATTTTTTTTAAATTATATATTCCCATTTCTGTTAGAAAACGTGATGCTAAATTAGAAACATTGGGTGGGTCAACTAATACCGACCAATTGTCTTTATTGGTTCTCTTGGAAAGATCATAAAATGAATAGCTGTTCTTATTTTCTTCCTTTGGCAATATGGCCGGATGTTATTATTACAACATTAACTTACTTCGAGATCAAGTTTCAACGTGATTGCTTCGAAGACCTTCTAACTTTCTTATGTACGAATTAGGCGAAGAGTAAAAGGAAAATTATTAAGACAACATTGATTGCTAAAGTTGCTGTGTACGGGGTTGCTTGCAATCTCATCTAGATTCGTTAGTTTTTTCTGGGTGCAAACAGTGCATTGGTGAGATTATTATCGTTAATACGCGTGATGCGAAGTACGGAGTGCGGGAGAGTTTTTGTCGGTAGGTTCGTTAGTCGGCACGAGGTGGCGCCGCTACAGTACTTGTGCTCGAGTGCGCTCCTCCAACTCTTTAACTGCCTACACGAAGGACACTCGACGGTGCACTCTCCTATTATAAACTGCTCTTTTAATGGTTTGCGCCGATTTTAATTATTTTCCCGATTTTATTTCAAGTTGCTTTTTAACGGCAAGGTACACACTTCAACCAGACATAGCAATGTAGTTACCGTTTAATGCGAATTTTATTTCCAGAATAGATGCATTTTCACCTACATCACTTTGCCTTTCGAACTACAAACTGTCACTTATAATTTTACCTTCGTGTAATGGGAAGCTCTGAACCTCTTATTGTGATCTATCTTTCTAGTTTGAGAGTCTTGCAAGTTGCTCTTTTCTCTAACGAAGACATTCATGCTTTTTGTACAAAGGGATCATTACTAAGCGATCAACACGAGAACACACTGGCGAATTGAGGTATAGTTATACATAGCAGATTGCTCTTGCTAAACAACATGTGCTCTCATACAGGGAGGGTACACAAAACGCAAATTTGACCGGTAATCCCGTTAGTTTGCAATAGGCTGACCGCTTCGGATGTTACGCCAACAAAATCTATTAAGTTCGCCAGCTCTCTCCATCGTGGCGTGTACAATATAATGCAGGCATTGTAACTGACCACGGCTCGTGCCTAAACATTGGCATGTGTTCCACAACTGCTGATTACCGTACGCATAATATCGAACAAATTGGATAATACACTTAAAATACAATCGCCGCTATAAACGCGTCGTAATCTAGTGACGCGGCTGCCTATGAACATATTAATTTGTCACGGGAAAGGGATTAGAGCGACAACGGTCGGGTAACACCGGCGTCAACCTACTGCGGCTATAACTATCTTAGATATACAAGTATTTACTTATTTATAATACTTTTATGAATTAGGAAGTTTTCATTACCATTTAATTCACAGAACTTCATATAATAGAATAACATTTGCACAATAACGTTACCATGACTAATTACCACTTCTACCTATAACACGGACAGAAACAATGGTTTGATTTAAGTAATATGAATTAAAGCTACTCTTTTATTTATAGTGCGGTTATAAACCTTATTTTTATATTATATTGAAACTAATGAAAAACTGTTTTGATTAAGTCGCTGTGTTTAAATCTTAGATGAGTTTCCACGTTAGCTATATAAAAGGCTAAAATTGTGTATATTTTCCTCAAATTTCAATCACTTTGAAGTTTGGTAAAAGATCTCCTAAAGGAGCTACGAGCTACGTCATAACTTCTAGTGTTGTAATATAAAATATGTTAAATCAGTATTACTTGAGAGTAAATTTCTTAACGTAAATAAATCAATTCGTTGCATGTTTTATTTATAATATAAATTTATTTTAAACATTATTGTCGAATATATTTTTAAAGCGAAGCAACGTAGGTAGGTATGTATCTAAGCAATATTTCTTACTTTGACAACAAAATCGCGGCAGCCCGCACCGCTCCGCGCCGCGCCGCCGGCTGAGTCTTACAACTTCTTAGGCGTCGCTTCGACGTATTTCGTCGTGAAAAGTTTTTAACTGTGCGCTTTTCTTACTTTATTGTCTTCGTAGGGACAATTTTTGCGATCTTTATGTATTTTATTTTGATAATGCATTTTCTAAAACTCAATTATAAATCATAAATGAAAAATAAATTATAATATATTTGAATTAAATTTAAATATTTTATGTTTTTTTCCTAATAATAAAAAAGAATGCAACTAAATATCTCACTATCAAAATAATCTCGCATTCTAAAAATCATAATTTATTCGGAGAATTTATTCCTTGCATAAAAAATATTGTTATTTAGAAATAAATTCATAAAGTATTATTGAAATTGTATTTCCTTCTCTTAATGTTTTTTAATAGTAAAAAGTTTTCATCCTAATACCTTACTGACTCAAAGCTGAAAGCATCATCATTTTGCAACAACAAAGAGACCGTTGAGTATCTTATGTGTTTTAATCTAACTACTGGTTTTTCTTAAAAGCCCCGCCCTTTGACGTTCCTCTTAACGCTCCTCCCTTTGCTTTTTCTCTGCCATGCTCCTGAATAGAATATGAATACTTGTGCGTTATGGCCCATGGGCTACGATTTATATCTTTCGCTGCTTCCCTTTGTGTCTTTTCAATCTTATAAAGAAGAATTTAACAAACTCTCAAAGGAACGTGATACAGGGGTGTCAAGACATGTTTTAAATAAATAAATGAAGCCAGGTTCATTAATAAAAATGTCAATTGATGTTAGTATTAGTATATTCAATGACAGAACAGCTAAGTTGCAACAAACTTCTGATGTGTCGTTGTTTTTGTGTTGTTAGAAAAGCTTGTAAATATAGAGCTCGCGAATGTTTTGGATCCAATGCTATATGGGTTAAATACATAATATGTACTGAATAAGTTCCCATAAACTCAACCTTCCTCATATTGTGAACGCTACACTAAATTGGTGTTTCCTATCTTGATAACTGAAAATTTATATCTTTAGTTATACGAAAACACAAACAAGCTTGGTTCAAGATTTATGAGAAATGCTCTTTTCGTAACAAGTGAAGATCATGAATTACAAATTATAATTCGCCTGCTGCATGAATTTTAAATACAGCTATAAAATAATTCAGGTGCCGTGAAGAAAGTGGTAGTTAAATAACATTATTAAACATAATTTATTGAATAAGCAGTTCGAAAAGGGCCTATTGTTTCGTATTTTTAGTATTCACTGGTATCAAAGATATAGTTATTAGAAGTCATTCAGTTTCATCTTGTATGATTTTGACTTATGTTACTGTAATGGTTTTATTATTTTTTACAGGTAATTTATAAACGTCATCTCCGCCTAGCATTAAGACGTGGTAAGAACGTTTAAAATAATCATCGTCAGAAATATACGTAAGAAGATGACTGAGGACGGTGAAGCTCGGCTCATTTGCATTCATAGGCTCGTAACCCTTGTTCGGTGGGCTGACGTGAAGCCCCATCTGCCGGTCGCCGCCGTAAAACTGCTGGCTTGCCTTTTGCAAAATAATTTACGACTCCCCGTGTAATATGTCCAGGACACGATATGAGTTTGCCGATGAAGAGCGAGGTCACGACATCGCCGTTCGATTTACATATTATATTAAACTCTCCTCCGTCGGAACCTTTAGCTCGCGTCGCTACAGGCCGTTACGCTCCAACTTTTCTCAATTTTTCCACCCATAAAATGGCCAAAACGAAAGTTTCTCCGTCCGCCTCGTGAGGTCGAGTGTAAATACACTTTTTATAATGTACTTAGTCACTCCATCGCCCTCTAAAACAGGACTTCTTTAATAAGGGACTCGTTTCGTTATGATTTCAGAAATTGACTTTATAAATACAATTTTGAGTTACTACTGTTTTTTATAA
>DVQP01003576.1:0-10633 GCA_018231745.1 Danaus eresimus
GCTAACGAGATGCTCGGAACTATCTTTTAGCTTTGCAGAGTTAGTTCAGATAACGCGGTACATGTAATGTAACTTGGCTTGTTCAGTCTTCAGGCTGAATAGTGCAGTCTACAGGGCTACAGACCTTGAAGATATTCTGCGAAGAATTTTTTTAATGATCCTTATGGCCTCAAATTCTTGTTCAAAGATCCTTTAGGTTAGACGGAAGAGGTGAAACAAGATGGTGGCATATAAATTAAGCGACGTTATCAACTAAGATCAGTACCATGCCTACATGGCTTTTTTTTTGTCAGCAGTTGCATACTAGTTCACTCACTCATAACTTAGAATTGTAACAGATAGACCGATACAATAGGTTGGTCTAGTAAAACTAACCCCTCACAACAAGGTGACAGCCGCAAGGCTTACTTTTATTTCTGGAATGTGAGATATCCTCTGTTATCGTTATCACTAGTTTTTAACTGTACCAAATAAAGTCGTGGTTATTACAACAATAAATTAAAGTGTTTGTTTATTGCGATGACGAGAATTTTGGAACTTTTATTTTTAACGTTTGTTCGAAATAAAATTGAAAATTTCATACATAATTTCTCAAAAATTGTATTTCAGTTGAAAACCTAAATCAAATTATATCTGTATTATTTTATTGTAATACATATAATGTTATATAAAGTACAATATTCTATTTACACATTAACTGTAAATAAACAAAAGAATTCATTGTAAGACTTTTTGGTCTTAGTCCATTATTTTGGCAAAGCAAGAAATTGTCTCACTAATGCATCTATTGTCTATTTTTCTGCCCATTGCCATCGGCCGACATTTCGTTTTGAGATAAAGCGAAACTCCTGTAGAAGTTTAGGGTTCTTTAAGTAAATTTTAGATTTAATTTTACTATTTTTATCTATTTTTTGAAATAATACGTCCCTATAATTATTATTCAAACTCCTTAATGATATAAAGATTAAACACAATATTATATTACGATTATGGTAAAGAAATAAATAAAAAATATGTGAAAATGTTTTTGTTTCATAAGGCACTTGAAAAATGTTATGGACAAAAAAATAATAATACACATTTTACATCAAAAATGTTGAGACATTTATGAATAGAAATATGTTAATAAATCCAAATTCCAGAATTGAAATGAATGCGGTCTAAACCAATCCCACAGCAATGACGGGTCAATAAAAAACTGTCTGCGACTGTGGTTCGTTTTCTGTTTGCTCCTCTTTGAGTGTTTTCATTCAATTCTCTTTTAGGTTCCATCCTTTTCTCTAATTGTTCATGTCCGACTGGATTATTGTTTTACCCCTTTGACATTTTCCATTTCATATTCGATAATTGTTTCTTTATTGTATTTTCAATGTATAGGAGATGGTTTGGTATTTTAGTACATTTTTTTATAGACAAGATAATATACAATGATATTATTAAAAATCTAAAAATCTTTCGTGCTCAGGATAAAAATACCAAGGTTTGTGTAGGCACATGTATCGCTATTTGCAATAGGACAAAGAAATGATTTCAATGTTTCGCTTCAATCATGTTAACAATGATAAAAATGATAGCAGAAGCAGACTAACTTACTGTAAAGCGCCAAGTTTTTCTTTAGCAGTCTTAACTAATAGCTTCAAAATTTGCTCCACTTAAAGAAAAATATTTTTAGCTTAAATTGTTATTCAAATTGAAAGTTAGAGTTTGCAAGTATTTCTTCATTTTAAACAATAATATTCAATACCATGATTTTAAATTAAGTTTACATACAAGGTTTTTATAATGAGATCTTAGATTTTCGCGTGACATTTAAATGAAACTAAAAATTTTTTTCGCGTAGTAATCCGAAATTTTTTTTAGTTTCATTTACAAGGTTTTTATTTTATATTAAAAAAAGTACCTTTCCCTTTTTAATTTACCGCTAAAAACCATGTTTGCTATTTGAAATTTAAAATTGTATGTGTATAATTTTAAAAGATATACATCCGAGTGAAAAGTGCTCATATGTTTAAAAGGTAAAGATAAAGATTTAAATAGATGACGAGCCTTGATGAACTTTGCAAAGGAAAAAAATATAAAACATTAAGTCACAAAATTACTTTTTAGGAAAGTTTTTCAAGTTAAGGAAACAAATTAATTTTTCACCAAGAACTTTGTGGTCTTAGTCGCACCTGGATAACAACCATACATACAGAGTTCATGTTCGTGAATGGAGGAAAAGTGTAGAACAGAAATAAAGGACTAAAAAAATAACTGTTGAGTAAAAAGTTTTGCCTTGAAAAACAAGTTTACTTGGTTGGGTTTGAAAGTGACGTGATCTTGTAAAGCACTTAGACAAATTCCGAATGAGGTGCTAAAGTGAGAACGAAAGCTACTAAGTAAAGAGTTAAGTAAAAAGTATTTAAATGTATGTTTGTTTGTACGTCAATAGAACTTCATGGAAAAATTAACATTCAAATAATGAGAACTCTTCAAAATATCAGCTTTAGAATTAAGAAACAAATTAATACCCTTGCAAATAAGCGAACACCAACAGCCCTCGAGATATTAATAATTCACTTTGATCTTTTGTAAAGCTGGAAGCTCTACCACACGTCTTAAAATAATATTCTAAACCAGACTTAAAACTAACACGTGGTTTTAATATTTAATAAACTTTATCAATGTAATGTAATAATTTTGTCTCAAAAATTTATTAATATTTTCAAATTGATTTATTAAAACATTCAAAGCTCGTTGGCAAGCGGTGCTTTATAACATTTATACAACTAATTAAATCTGCAAAATACTTTGGGAGGAATTCAGAAAATTGGTAAAAGTAGCATTAATTTCATCTACACGTAGAACATACTCGAGGAGAGATATGAAGACGAGGGTTAAATGAGAAGTGAAGTGCGCCTCAGAGTTGCTTCATATCGAGGTTTCGTCACGAACGCTCTGACCTAATTACAACTTTTGTTTTTGCTTTCATCATTCTGATGTTTGATTGCTATCAGACTTTTTTTTATCTTTTTTTGATCGGGAATATTAGTTGTTGATCTTTAAAACAGATCAATTGTGAGGACTCACACAACACTTATATTGATACAAAATAAACAGTATTACTCTACTATTGCTTTGTGATGCCTCAAATTTTTTTTATTCCCTGTACTAGGATGTTAACTAAGTTAAATAAATCGAAACCAACTTGCTACTTTTTTTTTGTTTTAGGGGATTGCGAAAGGTGTTTTTCAAGCTATTCATATGGTTGAATGAATTTTTATACATATCAATGGACGAGAATTGATCTGAATTGAATTTAAATTTGATTTTAAAAATCATTGAATACTGAATAAAAATATGGGATTAAAAGTTACAATAGTACAAAAAGCAGTAAAACTTCATTTCAAATGTTAATTAATAGAATTGACGTCATATTTGTTAAATCATAAATTTGTCTATTAAGTTTTTAAATTAAAATATAAATTTATATAATTCATATAATCAGGCTTTCAAAACATACTTTTTAATAGTGGTGATCATTTGTATCTTTAGGAATAAAATGATTTATTCATAATAATATTTGCTATAAAAATTCCAGAATCTTATTATACCGAAACTAGTCCGGTGACCACAAGTTACGACAAGATTTTTCTTTTATTTGCCTAAAACTATCTAATGCTTCACATAATTACCAATTCTACACGAGAAAGATCTTAATCCCAAAAGGATATCACGAGACTTTTTTTTCCTTAACACTTTAAATAAAGTGCAGTCTCTCAATTTCATACTAACAATATAATAGCAGACACATTAAAGAGAATATCCAATTACAGAGATTAGAGGAAGAATAGATCTGTCACTGCATTATCTCTTAACGAGACATGAACACCATCTTATAAACAACTTGATCCCATAAACGAATTAAAGAATGTTAACCAAGAATGCACAAAAAATGTTTAAACGACGCCAACATTAGAGTCAAAAAAATATTTATTGCTAGGTAGTAAAGAGTTCAATACAAAATTATTTTATATATTTTGCTGTAAAATATAAAGCAGAATAATAAATTAAAATATATAAGACAAATAAAATTCTTGCAAATATCACATATAATGAAATATTAATTAAATTAAATTAATAAAACTATTGATTTATGAAAAGCATAGCTACTATTTAATTTTAAAAATATATTTCATAAGAGTAACAAATTTTTATTATGCGAGAGACTACGACTAACTTGAAATAGGATAAATAATTTTGTTCATTTATAAACGTTTCAAACCGAAATAAATACAAATAAGAGGACCTGTTTGTTTGTGGATAATGATTCCCCAACTCAGATGTCCGACTTGTGATTACTTTACATGTAATTATTGTAAATATATTTTATTATAGTTACGTTATTATGAAAGCTCTGTTGAATTTACTAAAAAGTAGTTAATCCTGATAGAAACGTTGTGTGTTGAGTAAGTAACACTGGGAAGAGTTCATATTTTAATTTAAAGTTTAAAAACTTGTATAGATAAGAATTTATCTTCCAAGGTAATGATATTTTTAGTTTTAATGTTAATATATTATTCATTGAAGAAGGACTCATTTTATTTTATTCTGTTTGTGTAAACCTCAGTCTATCCGTAAATTTCTCTCTTATTATTGCAGCGCAGACAGGAATCCACTTGAAATTCTCTGCTATAGCAAAGCAAAGGGTCCTTCGTGGTTTATTCGCAAACAGGCAACTCCATCAAAATATGCATTTTACTTTTATTGTCCTACTTGAGCTACCGCAAAATTATTAATGTTTGGTTTATAAGGTGTATTTATTATGAAATAAGGATAAATAAAGAGGGTAAGGCTGAAAAAGTATGCTAAAGTTTTTAAGAAATAAAAGTGTTATTGAAGTTTATAATGATATAGTAAGAGTTTTATAATTTATTGATTAGACGATTGACAAACGTATATGTCGGGGCGAATATCTAGGTTAAAATGGTCAAAATTGTCAGGAATCACCTGCATCACCACCTGCGCAGCCAACTGCGCAAGTGCAGTCACAACAATGAGTGTTGGTTGATATAAATAGATGTGAGGGTATATATTGAAAACATTTTCATTTGAGCCCTTGAACACATCGGATCTCTTCGCAATAAAAGATTCGCCAGACAATCTGCGAGGTTACTATCAATATCCTGAAAGACTGACGATAGTCGGAAAGAAAGGCATTTGTGACTTTAGTTATGCTGACGTCATACTCTATAGAAACTAGGAATGTTAATATTTATACATATATATACATATATTATAGCAACTAGGCTCAATGTTTTCGGTTGTACATCACCTCTTCAAAAAGTTGTTGGGAGTTAGATAAATATATATATCATAAAACCTCTTTTAACTTTATACTTACTAGCACTCTACATTTTGATAAGAAAGTTAACTTAACCCGTTAAAAAAATACAATAAAATTGTTTTTAGCATGACTGGAATTATTGAGTATTCAACAAACGATAAGTTGATGAAAGCATAAGGGACAGTAATATCTATTTAGCTGTTCAAAATAGTCGAGGCCTAGTAAGTATCTTCATTTTATATATAAAAATATATATTTTGTTTCAGACCGACAGATACAACATACCTCGTTTTTTCTGAAATGCCAGACTATTGTGAATCAGTTATCATTAAAGTCCTACATTGACCGCTAACCAGCAAATGTATAGCCCGTCCATTCGTTTTATATAGTGAAACAAAAAGAAATACACCCAGTAGCATCTTGCAAATATAAAAAAACATCAATCGTAAAAACATGAGCTCAGTTAAGAACAGCTATAACTTTCTGCAAGTGCGCCTTGGCTGCAGCGATTTATGCGCAATAAAGTACAGGCTCGTATTCTTACGGGATGTTCTATCGTTCTTATTTAAATAAAACAAAGAGAATCTTATCACTTCGATTTACGGCAACGTCATATAAAAAAAAGAAATTACTATCTATTGGCTCCATTTCTTATCATCGAAAACTGAACTTTCTCTCAAGTCTCGATAGCATATATTAATCACACGCTGTCTCAGTTGTAGAGATAATTAACATGATATATCAGAAAGGATGAATGCTAAACAGAAAGGTTTCCCTCGTCCCACTAACATGTTGGAACTTAAGTATGAGCCCTAGCTTCATAGCTACCAAATGATGAAGATTAACTATCGAAAATTACGTAAAGAAAAGGTTAACTCTATTTCTTTTTCTATATATATATGTGTGTGTGTATATATTTTACAAATTAATATACATGTAAGTACCCAACCATCATTAGGTTATTTTCATCTTATTTATTACTTGTGTTGAGAAATAAACAATTAAAAGAAAAAATAAACAACATTAAACAAAATAAAAGAACTTACCAGTTCACGATCCGACTATTTAAAAAAAGACCATTAAATGTATAAATATTTTTTCAGAAAATTTTCAACAGCATGTTACGAATATGTGTGGCTTTTTATGAAAACAAAATTATATGGCTTGAAACGTTTGTGGTTATAAAAATATTTACATGATAAAATGTTACGAAGGTGAAGAAAGGTCAAAAGTAAAAATCTTAAAGCTTATTTATTTGTTTGGTAGTGCAATAGTGCATGTATTTTTCTTAAAAAATGTTTCTTAAAAAGGATATCATCTATGAATTGATTTTAGATAAATGTAATTTTAATAAATGCCTAAGAAATAAAAATATAAACATAAAATTACATAAAATATTTTTTGTAAACACAAGAGGTAAAATAATTTATTGACATAAAATCTAACCGTTATTTCATTATCGTTAAGTACGGCCTAGATCTTCGTCCTACTACATCGAGTTTAATGATCGAACAAAATTCAACAAAAAACTATCGTAAAGTTGCTTATCAAGTTTTGTTTCAAAAATGAATGAGCGAATAATCAGAAAGACGAATTTGATGCTAAAAATAACTAAATTAAGAGCATTATATATGATTATATAGGTTTTATATCGAAAGCATTTTAGATGCATAGTGCCTAGGTTAAGTGAGATTTAGATTCTGATTGCTAAATTTAATTATTAGGGCTATCCATTTTTTATTCTAGACATAGTATGAAAACATTTTATATAAATAGAATTATTGAAATTTTCGGTTCGAACTTTTTTAAACATTAAATAAAATTCTAGATGTCAGTATATTACGACAAATGAAGCTAGCTATATTCAACTCATCAATTAATCATTGTAAATTTATATAAATAATTATTCGTAAATTAAGTTTTATATAACATATAATAAAAAAAAAACTATTTCAGTTTTCAAGTAGGTATACCTCGTAATGTGCGTGATACGATTAAGATTTTGATATATTAAATTTAATATATCACTTTTCTATCTAAAATATATTATTTTTTAATCAACTTCAGGACTTTTTTTGATTGTCCGATTTGGCTCAAATATGTATCCATATTGTTGTATGATAGGTGGTAAAGGTAACTTAATAATGGCTCCCTTATAGAAGTCTTGACCTTTCTTTAAAAAAAACTATGATAGTCAATTTTCGTAATCTTCCCTTTTTACTGAAAAAATTTTCCAATGCCAGAAGGTTAAGTCCGTACTATATGGCGGATGACTTAAACTTTCGTAAAAATATTCCGAAGTTTCAGGCCCGTGTGGGACGTGTGTGGCCTTGTGTTATCATGGTGGATCATGACACCCCTCTATTTTACCAACTTTTGCGGTTTCTGATCAATTTTTATCTTCAAACGGTTCAAATACTTTGAGATTCATTTCTCAATTCCAGTCTTAGAATCATTTTGTTTGGCCAAGACTAAAAATAAAGTAGTATAAATAAGAAGAAGTAGAGTAGGGAGATTAAAAGTGTAAAAATTTAATCTTTCCAAATTTCATATCAGTTTTATGTAAATGGTTTAAATCAGATTTATCGTCTATTTTGTTATCCAACTTCTTTTTTTTCGAGTTTATCTGCATTTTCAAAAACAAATCCACCTGTACCTTTAAATACTTCTAAACAGAATTTACGACATCAATATTTCACATAATCGGTGTTATGGTAGTAGTAATAGTATCAAGACACTCAATAAGACTCATTGCATTTTTATCTTTGTCTAAGTGACACTATAAAATGTGCCATATTTTCTCTCTGTTCACTTCAGTTTTTAAAACCCCCTAGCTCACATATGAACTCACCAAACAAAAAAGTGAGTATAAAACAGAAACATTTTTATTATTTTGATATTTTGATATTTTGCAAAGTAATTTTAAAAGTCAATTTTTTATAAATTTGATTTAAAGCTATTGTTAGTAAGAAGGTAACTATTTTGCACTGCGGTCTATCCAATATTATTTACAAAAATAAGTTTAAATAATTTCCACATTACTTGAGGGCAGTTCAGGACATCCATGGACCACCACGACAATTAGTTAAAGAAGAATGTAAAGAATTATTCACTAACCGTAAATCCACTGAAAAGGAATCAAAATAAAAAAGGAACATATGAATTTTTCTATTTCTTATCACCCTTTTATTGGTGGACCCTGATTCCTGACATAAAAAAAAGTAAAATACGTAAACGGTTAGACATAATAGAAACATCATTCCTTTACAAATAACGATACACGAAACAAAATACCATAGTAACTAATATGTATAAATTATTCACTTTGATCTCCAGCGATGGGTAGCATTCTGCATGACTGAGATACGAGTATATATGCACTTTGATTTTGAGGTAATTGATAACAACTATATGCTTCATTGCTATGTTTTCTACAAATTGCTTTCCGTGATGGTGATGTGTGATTTCTTATTACATTACATTAAAGAGTCATAAGATATAACACAAAACTATTTTCTCAGATAACTTTTATTATATAATTATGAAATGCACAGTTGGTGAATTGTTTCAAGTATAAGCTATAGTTTTAAAATAAAGGTACAGAAGACATTATTGTAATTTTGAAGTAAATAATAAGATAAAGGTTATGAAAAAAGTAAAGTGAGTCTAGAAGATGTTTCATATTAAGATACCATCACGAACTCTATGACCTACTAACAACGATTGTTTTTATTCTCATCATAATCATCTATAATTGATTTATGTCATTTCAATAATAATAAATTACCCCTATTAAATTAAATTACATGGTTCCTAATTTGATATGTTTTTTTTTACTAATATTTTAAATTCATTAAACAGTAAATCGGGTATATAAATATAGATACGCCGATATGGCCTCAAATTAAACAATCACGGGTATTTATTAGGAAAGGCCCTTCTTATTATGGTGGAAAAGTTTGTTACCATGTCACCGAGGTAATTAGCACTAGTATTATAAGCAGAAGTTACGTCATTCAAATCCAAACAATTGTTTTGTATTTCCTTTCTATTTATAGTTTATCTTTGGTATGAAAGTAGTTAATTTTTAAATAAAATGTTTGTTGTATGTTTGTAATTATTTATTGACATTATGGTATGTAAGGTTTTGAAATATATTTAATATAAAAGTAGAGCATGATAAAATTGTGACAAAGATAAAAGTGTCGGTAATTTAGCATTGGTTTTGTCTTCTACTGACTTCTTGCAAAATAAATGCCATCAAAAACATCGTGTAAAAAAAACCAAGTCTTGCAGCTCAGTTTTTCTACCGAAAAAAGTTGTGAGATCCATGTAATACCAAGTCGTTAAATTTATTTAACCTCTACTTAAAGGACCTTCAGACTTAAGTTATTTAATAAGCTATTATTATGTCAATATTAAAAATATTTTACGTTTTAAACAAATAGATCGACTTAGACATCACATGAAAACACAATGAATATTATAATTATATTAGGTTCTTTATTGGCACCTAAATTATTTAACTTTAATGTTGTACTACTCGTTAATTTTAACTCTTTATTTAATATTTTGGGCAAATATTTTGTCTCATTAGCGATAAAACATTTAAACTATAAACCCGATGACATGATAGTTGAGATCATTAGCTAGTGGAGCTTATATTAATGTTTTTTGGTATATAATTAGATTTTGGGAAAAATGCATTCTATTTAAAGAAAAAAATATTTTCAATCAACTTTCGATGTTTTTATCTTCATTGCAATGCATTTTTTTGCGATTACTTGAAAATGCGTAGAGTTTGCCTCTTTAGATAATATACAGTTACATTTCAGGTATCATCCACAAACGCACGATCGTCGTTGTAATCGCGTTTGTTGTTACTTTGATTAAAAAATAATTAGCAGCGGAGCTGAATAAAAAAGTTCACATAGATATTATATCCCAATACACAAGAATTGATAAACACGTAGTGAAACAAGATGTCTTCAGAAACTGCATAGAACCATAGTAGAATACCAAAAGAGAGCAAAGGATTTTCGACAATTCTCACACGTTATCATTAAAAGACGTCAAAAAGTCCATATTAAAATCTCCAGCCTAGGGATAAGAGTAGTATTTTATACCATATAACATCAATACTTATTACCAATTGGTGTTCCATATCCCATTAATTAGCACATCTATATTATTTAACGGTTCGGAATATAAAGACACTGGAGATGTCCAAAATAAGGATAACAATACTTGGGGAAATAGGAACGGAAGGTACTTGGAACTTAGTATTATCTTAATGTAGGAAAATTT
>DVQP01003577.1:0-10630 GCA_018231745.1 Danaus eresimus
TATATAATATAATATAATATAATATAACATAATATAATATATATTTTCGTCAAAGAATGTCACAATATTCCGATTTATCCTCCATTAATGTATTTCATACAAGTTTTTAAGGATAAAAATACAAACCTGAATAACATACACGTGTTTATATGACGGTTTATACGACAATTAAATATAACCGAATAAACTACGGCTTTGTTGTTTCATTTTAGGAAATGGACATCACTATTAAATTATTATTCTTTATTAATCTGTGCTTAGACGGGGAAATAGCTTGACACACGATCTAAAAATGATATGACAAAAATATTTCCTAGATTCGGAAAACTTAATTGATACAAACCTTACCATAAATTAATTTATAACTATTAAAAAAGTAAATAAAACCAAATACTATTAACAAAATATTCATTATTAGCATTCTATATTGAAAGCATGAGAACTGAACACAAAAGCCGAAGCCGAGCTCGGTAGTATAAATTAAAAAAAAATGTAAAACGATAAACGCATAATTAAATCGTTTCCGTGATATTAAAGCGATGCAGTCGGCTCCGGGGATGGTTGGGATTGTGAGCGGTGTGGGAATGTACTAACAGTCTGAGCTGCACAGCTGGCTGGACGGAGAAAGCTGTCTAGGCTAGGCCCTCGCCGATAGGGCTTTGTAATAACTGGATATTATTAATAACTAGCGACCCGCCCCGGCTGCGTACATACAATGCACTCATGCAACCTATCCTCACCCGCTCCTGCCACGTGCGGAGCATATTGTAGATTTACAGAAAAGATATTTAAATAATGACGAGACAATGACATACAAAAGTGAGAAATCTTTGTGTAAGCGCCGGACGCACTAACAATTGCCAGATATTTATTAGGTTCGCTGAAAATCTGGATTTAAGTCTGTCCAGTTCAGATATTGTTGGGCTCATGTGGTCTTTGTGCGACGTCAATGAAATAAGAACATTCGAAAAAGCGTTTTGTTCGATGAATAAACTTTATATCTGCGTGCGTGATTCGCAGCTAAAACGCGTCTCTTACATCGACCGGACAAGTTTAAATTGTTTTTCATAATAAATCGACTAAATGTTGAAACTTTATATATTAAAACAACAATGCTAAGTTGAAGCGACATCTCGAAGATGTCACTAAACTATAAAACGTCTCGGTTACACGAGAAGCCACAAAATTGCATTTTTTTGTTTTTGTCTCATGGCGAATTCTAAAAATAGTTTTAAAACGCAGCCTCTAGTGGCATGCTGCATAGCCTATTCACTACCTATGAACGGCGTTTTGAATTTCATACGTCTGTTTTATTGTGATCCTTATTCTCTTGGACGTAAAGACTACAGATGTGCACGCGTAAGCAGAGATATTTAGTACATATATACAGCACGACTGCATTGAAACACTGCAATGGCGGAGTAGCGCAGCTTTCGTTCATTAGTTTCTTTTTTGCAGCTCGTTACTTGAACCCGCGTGAAAAGGTTTGCTAACTTTTTAATAAAATCACACTACGTAAAGCGTACAGTCCAAGTCCTTTAAAGTTTCGCTGATTAAAGAAAACTCTTCAATTATTTAGGTGACGTTTAAGAGAATTTCAAACGTTCTAAATTTGAATGACACATTTTTTTCTTTTACACTCCTATAATGCGATTAATAAATAAGAAGTTTCCTTGATTTCAAGTAAATAGTTTCGTTTTTTTATATTTTACCGCAATATTAACAAATCACTAATTGTATCATTTAGTTCATAAACTAATAATAATACGATATGACAACCTAGAACCACACTTCCTATTTATAAAACGAAACAAAGTCTCTGCTCTGTATAAATCCAATTACAAATCATATAAATATTATTTTAAATAATAAATCAAAGCTGGTATAACTTTACTTAATGTAATATACGTAATAATTTGCGTTGCGTTTTGTAATTGTTAATTAATTCTAAATAGAAGCCTACAAAGCGAGTTCCTGTGCGGCTGCCCGCACGCATGGCGCCATCTGTGGGACGCGTTGGGTCAATTGCATTTACACGTACTTTGCATTACAATTACGCATTTCTTGCTTTTGGATTCATTCAGTTATATAAAACATGCATTTTATTCATAGAAAGTACTGTTATATATTAACTACGATACGTTATTATTGTTAAGTCAAGTTGTTTAGAATAATTCCATAATTTGGGTTATGTTACTGTATGACAGACATCGATAACGAATAAGTTTTGATGTTAATTTACAATTAATGTTATCTGTGAGTGTCGTGTGTTTTCAGAATATGTCTCTTTGTTTCGATACCGCGTACATGAAAATTTTAACGAACGAATGTATAAAAGTTAAATATCTCAGAGGGTTAATGTTAAAATTTTCTAAAAATAATGTACCGAGAAATTACAGGTAACGTGTAACTGTTTATTCTGTAGTAAATTTCTGTTGTAATCTGGAATTCGACATGAAGGCGGTAACACTAGTGTTGTGTAAACTAGTTACCTGAAAACATATCGGTTTTTCATTTATAAATTATAGAATCCTACTTAATTTATAAATGTGATATAATCTGTATGTACGGAATATGGATGTATAGATGTTTGTTGTTCTTTCACGCTATAAATACTGAACGGATTTCGATAAAATTTTACATTCACGTAGGTCAGACGTCACAATAAGTTATAAG
The DNA here is from genome assembly GCA_018231745.1 of Danaus eresimus. Classification (NCBI taxonomy): domain Eukaryota; kingdom Metazoa; phylum Arthropoda; class Insecta; order Lepidoptera; family Nymphalidae; genus Danaus; species Danaus eresimus. The sequence continues at coordinate 2,677 of DVQP01003577.1, forward strand.
CTATATTTTTCCTCTAAGTCCATATAGTTCTAAGGGTATCAGATCAGAACAGCCGGGTTATGAAGTCACGTGACGCAGACTATAGATGTCGCTGTTAACTGGTAGACATTTTTGTTTTAAAAGCACCACACGTTCCTCTCCGAGCCCAATCCTGACGAAATATCGATGCAAAACTTACATTTACAAAAATATTGACTACGATTGATAAGTTAAAGCCTTTAATCTTACTGTATTACCTATGAGTTACCTTTACGAGTAGTAAAGTGACAAATAATAACATAGTTTTATTATATCTATTATCCTATTATATATACATTTAGTTATAAGTTCATACAACAGGGACTGTAATAAAACAGGGATCTGTTAATATCTACAAATCCTATCTTTACTTGTAACCCTTAACTGTGAGTCTTATACAATGTGTGGATTAACGTATCACATGTAATAGATTTGTTTAGTTTACTCATTTTATTATTAGCATAAAATAAATTAAGGCGAAATCAAGTCTTTTACAGAATGAATCCATCCACCAACTGAGACTCCTATTGTAGGAATCCTTACGTCTCATTTGCACGTTACCCTACATACGTAAGCTTCATACTTATTCATTTGTAAATCCTGATACAGCAGTAGTATCGTGAGTAATTCAATGAGTGACGAGAATCATTTAGTGTGTTGTGTGACGGAAGCATTACGATACGTTAAACATTGAATCCATTGATTTATTAAACAATGAAAAATTATTTTATAAATCCATCTGTAACTTGACGTATACCGAGGACGTGGAAGATTTCGCATTGATTCTTCTATGTCACCATTAGAATTATTAAAATTATAGTCGAATTCCCGCTGCAATGCAGTCTGCGGATGTTTTGGCGGTTGTGTAACATGAAACTTGTATTTGGCAAAAGAAAACTAGAATTAGTTTTTGTTTATTCTATAAGATATATGTTAAATATAATTAAGGAAATACGTTTTGGTATTTGGGTATTTTGGAACTGTGATATGAGAGGCTCCCTTACATTGGCAGATGAAGCGTTAAAGAAATCGGATAGAACACGAAGTGATACCTGTTTATATTAAATATTTTTATATGTTATCAAGATATACATATATATGTGAATTGCATAATATATTATTATATTATATGCTTCTTTTCAATACAAATAAATAAAACTAGAGCATCTGTTTGTCACTAAATATCAGATTTTCTTGTCTGTCTGTTTGTTTTTTTAAGCCAATGTTAGAAACGGTTGGGCCGATTTTTGTTCACTTTTCCCTGGTAATCCGATGTATAAGGCTACTCTTATTTAAGAAATTTCATTCATTTCTATTTGCTTATCTGAAATAAATATATTATATTGAAACGTTATAAAGTCAGACAGACAGACGTAGGCTCACCACAAACTGACCACAGAGTCGACTTTCGAACAGATGCTATGTCAGAGAGTCAGTCAGAAGACGATATCTTTATACAACAGATTTTGGTACTCCTTTTGCTTTTACACTTATTTTTCTTATGTTTTGTTAGCTTTATATCGGACGAAGGTCCTCATAGATACTTCGAGGCACAACATACATTATATCTATCCAATAAGATGATAAATATACATAATAAAATGATCGCAATGAAATGAGAGCTTACCTTTTTTCTGTCCTCCTGCAGATAAAGGTTATTGCCGATATATTTCTAATAAAAAGAGTTTAAAAAAAAACCCAAACGCATTCAATAAACGCAGCTCAAAAGCTAAGGAAGCTCTCTGCGAGTCTGCACATCGGGAACTTTCACCGATTGACCTTAAAACATCAGTACATACACTTGTGGGTAAATTAAATTACCAATTGTATTTACTATACAAGTAATTACTGTATAATTTAGGCATCATGAGCTGTATGTAATTATTATACAGTGAACTATCCTCCCCAATTAAATGTTTATTTTTAGTGACCCCATTTTATTTGTGTGTTAGTTATAAGTGTTAGATTACCCCTTATGTTATTACAATGGGATGGAACCTTTTGATAACACTTCACACCTCGTAAAATATTGTTTTGTTAAATTAAGTGAGGTGTTGTGGGTTTAACGCCCTTGGCTTTCAAATAAAAAACACGAGAGCTTAGGTTATGGCGATGTTTTAAGTTTATGGGGTTCCGCCTTCAATGAGGTAAGGTTCTGGAGCATGATCGAGGAGAGAATATCAGACTGTATGCTAAAAAACAATCCATTTTCTAATGCTATTAAAAATTAGATTGCTATTATAATTTTTAATAACGGATCTTTTGAATAATGGCGTAGTTATAAAAGTTCAACTTATTAAAAATGAAATTATATTATCTTGATTGTAAATATTTTAGTTCAGTTTATTTACTAACATTATGAGAAATATATATTTTATTTAAAATCACATAGCGCTAAATATTAAGTAGTACTTGAATTCGTTTATATTTCATTGTGTTCTTACGGTGTTCGCGAATCAACTTTTTACAATGCAACGAATAGAGCGAATCACAAAATCCGTTATTTGTTCTCACAGTTCTAGGCATTCATTGAGAGCTAGACTATTGCGACATTGTTGAAGTCTAGACTAGATTGGTGTGAAATTCGCACCGGCCATCGCTTTCGCGATTTCAATGGTTCAGATTGATGGAAACAAACCGGTCGGGGCTCGGCGTCGTTCTGATACGTGAAGAGTGAGCGATGCACCAGAATATATGGAGGAGTATTCTTATAAGGATTACATAACTCACATATCGTCTTGTAGCTTACATCGTAAGTTTATGAATAATGAAATATTAACGTTGCCTTTAAACTATAAAATTATTTGCATGTTAATTTAAAACGATCGCTTGTTCTATCAAATTATTTATTATAAGATATCAATGGAATATAAAAAAATAATTATATATTGTCGAATATTATAATAATATATTGAAGGATGGAAGTGCGAATCGAGAAGAGACCTCGTCCGCCAGCCGGCCGCGGCGAGCGAGGGGGCGCAGACCGGCTCGGAGACCCTAAAATAAAAACATCTATCGAAGTAATAATACGCATAGCCCGGACAAGTACGACTACATGACGTTGAACCCCAGAACATTCCCATGCTCCCAACTGGATTTCTCTTAATGGTAGGGTGGTAGAACCCTGAATGTACCTTTCAAATGTATTTTAGACTTATTAGCTTTTATTTCTAAGCCTATCTCTCTGGGAGGCTGTTTGCGGTTGCGATGTGCATCTCATTTCGTCTACCTTCGAGTGCCTTCTCCCAGACTGAGTGCACTCACTTTGTCCTGAATTCTTTATGTCTTTCTTAGAACATATCGTTATGAGAAAACATTTATTATCACATTTAATCTGCATTGTGGAGCACTTCAAGTATATGTGAATTAGTTAAATAATTTTTAATTTCTCATTATTGTGACCGTTTAAGTAAATAATTATGCTTCAAATATACTTTGATCTTGCGAAGTGGTTATATAACGTGCTTTACTTTTAACACATAACATACTCTTTGTCTCAAATTTATTTAAAAAATATATTAAATAGAAGATAAGAATTTCATCTTAAGTGCCAATGAGCCTACATCAGTATGTCCACTTATTAACATAGGACTCCCTAATAGATTTATTATAGTCTTTGATTTACTTTTATTCTCTAGTATGGAGCGGTTTCAGCCATATTTACAATAAACAAGCCATTAAAATATGAACAAGTTGATATTCATAAAATAGTTTATACTTTATACTATCGTTCTAAGAAGTGAGTAATTTTTGTTGACAATGGCTCAGCTCATACTTAAAGGGTATCCGTTCCTCGTAAGAACACTGAAACCCTTAAAATGCGCGAGTAGTACGCTCGTTATTAAATAATGTACAACATATAAGTACATACTGTTATGTAGCACAAGATAACTTAACACCTACAAACACATGTGACCTATGTCATTACTATCAGCGCTACGGATGTGAACTCATAACAAAAAATTAATCTGGAATGATTTTGAAGTCATAAAGAACATTGAAAATTTAATTATAATTGTCTTTACACGCACCCTTATCTCATGAACGCTGTATTGTGTCATCAGAAACGAAATAAGCGGATAACTTTAAAGTTACGAATCAAAATTTCAATCGTGTTATGGTGACCCTATTTAACCTCAAATCGGGGTCTTAGATGTAAGAGAACGAGAATTGTTACCGGCCGTAAAAGATTACTCTCAGCTATCACAATTTCTCCTATTGTTGGTACATCCATTAATTTTTTTTCTTCGCACAACAGCAACGGGTTTACTTGCCCTCTTACAAAAGGTGAATGAAAAGGTGGCTTTTTTAAATATTCACAAGACGGGTACAGCCAAATAAAGGTGAAATTAAAGTACAGGTCGGGGTAATTGATGGTCAGACGGTATAACTTTGTCTAGCGATTAGTTTTTTGATCTTTTATAACTTAACACGCACTTAATAGGGAAGAGAAAGACTTTTATCTATTAAAGATCCAGTGACAGTTGTCATAGGGTGGAAAAAAATCGGTAAGTAATTTGAACCATTAAATTAAAGTTTTAATAAAAAAAATAAAATTTTAATTAGATAATGATTTTAATTTTTGATTGAACTCTGATAATTTTGATAGGACTTGTTGGATATTTTTTATTCTGTTACCAACATTTTTTCAGTTTTACCGGTTATTTTATATTTTGGGTATGGATAAAGCAAAAAAAATTAAGGATATGAAAGGTTAATTGGATAAAAGTTTAAATCTCTCATGGTCAAAATTTAAAAAAGCGGACGCAGGTGACAGGCGTTTGATTCTTGTGATAAGGTTAATATTTCAATTTAATTGTGTTATTAAATAATAATAGACGCGATAGGATTATTTAAAATATTATTAAGGTAATTGTTAAAAAAGAAAATTTGAATTTAATTCACAATTGTAACTTTCTCTGACAGTTTGAATAGTTAGTGATGTACTGCGAGTTTATAATGATGAACCTAGCTAGAAAATTTTATTATCAGAGTGATAAATTTATTGTACATATATATTTTTATATGTATTATGAAAACAATTACAATTTGACATGTGCAAAAACAAGACATTAAATAATTTTATTGTCTATGGTCGAATATAAAATAAACATTTATATTAAAAAGATAATAATTGTACGATAAAATTTTTAACGAGAATTAAACAAAATGGCTTCCAGTGAACAATGAAACATAAAATAATTTAAATTAATAGAAAGTAATATTCAATACTTGTAAGAATATTAGTCAAGACCTCTGTCTTTTTGGATAATTAGAGTTCATTCGGCTGTCAATAAAGAATCAACTGGTTGTTTATGGCTACTATATTAACAGGACTTTTCTTATCTGGGTTCGTCTTTTTGGCACATATTTTTACGCACCATTTACCTATCACTTAAAAATGTGTTTGAATTAGTTTCTTATTTCAAAATTTCAAATCCTATTGAGTCGTAACTCCTAAAAAGGCCAACCGATTGTATTCTACAAAGATTTGGTCCTTGGAGAAGGTTAAAGAGACATTTTTTGTTTTAATTCAGTTGAAGTCTCATCCTGTATTTATTAAAGAAGAAATAAAATTAAAAAAGTAAAGTAATCTTGGTCGGTTAATTAATTTAGTAATAAATTATAAAAGTAATAAAAAAAATCTTATAGTAAATATACATCAATCGAACAAGCTGCTTTTTTTCTTTTAAATTATGGTTCTTCCTGTGATCCCAGCATGTTTCGCGCCATATGGCAGGCTGGGAGGTATTTAGTCATTACTAGAGTATAAAATTTGCTATTTTATACTTAAGATACATATAATAATGAAGTCTGTAACAAGGGACTTGTCACATATTATTTATCAATATTACAATCGCTTCAAGCGTTAAAATATATATGTGTAGATTGTAAGACGTTGTTACGGATGTCCAATGTTACAATTAAATTTCACATGAACTAAAATTGACTAAATAATATTAAATTTCTGTACTTAAATATACGTAAGACATAAAACAACTTTTTTATATATAAATATAAGTAAAGTTAATAATATTGAATGTTCAGAAATCATTGATTTGTATTCCTTTAATAGGAGCTGACTTAAATACGTTTTTGCCACATAATCATTCAGTCATCGTTTAGCCTATGACACGACCAGACACAAAAAAAACAATCCAATGTCTATTAAATATGCGGCGACGCGCTCGCAAAGGTCGAGAACCTCGATGACAATGGGATGAGATGATTCCATGCTTTAATTGCAATTTTAAATCTTTTTCAAGCGTCATTATGAAATTCTCTGCCTTCATTAATATAAAATCAATAGGGCTATAGGTATCATTGTATTCACAAAGAAACAGATTTAATAAAATCAAGCTCTTACGTATTTATTACAATAATTTAATTTCATATCATTCTATACCAGAGACGAATGCTTCGGATTACGCTAGTTATATTAGGCTATTGACTGCCAGAACTGTTGCCCTTGAAATGAAAAAAAAAAAAAAACAAATAGCGACGACCTCGACACACATGTGGCGTTCGCGATTAGAATTACTGCTTCACTATTCATAGTGACAGGTTAGATTAGGGCACGTATTATAACGTAGTACGCGTCTTTTGAATTTGAATATTTTATTACATTAACTAGAACTAGAAACACCGGCTAGTTAGATTCGGGATGACGTCACAATCAGCGGGCCCTCGTCTTACGTCAGGTAGTGCAGTGAGTCGAACGAGACGACGTCGACCCACAAATCTACAGACACAATAAATTCGACAACGTACGGTGAGAAACCGTCCGGGTCGATGAACTGTTGACGTATTTAAAATACGCATTAAGTGCCTTATCGCGAATGTAGTACGCGGCGCGGCTGGCGATGTTATGCTATGTATATTTTTGCAAAATGGATATTTATAGATGTCCGTGACGGATGATTCGAAATATTTCTTAGCTCCTGATGGGTATTGGTAAGCGTGAGCTTGATTTCTAGACTTGCGAGTTTGACATTTATTCAAATATATAGTTTTTAAATTAATCATTTTAAATAAGAATTAACCAAAGAACACTTGTTGTTTGAAGATTATATATATATATACTCTTTGGTGGTGTATCTAGATATTTATTACTAGCATCTATACTACGACCGTAAACAAAAATATTAAAAGTAAAAACTGTCAAACCTCTGTAATAGGGATGGGCACCTATGCGTTCTCAAAAGAGTTTTGTGTCATACAGGTATAGTTATGCATTTATGGAATAACATAATGCGTCGTACTTATTCATCAGATATGAATAAAACAGACGTGTGAGGTGAAACCTTTCTCAAGAAGACTTAACCCACCGGAAACTCGGCGAGAGTTCGTCTTACAGCTTGTATTTTAACGCTATTGATATCAAGAAAATGTGAGAAAGGAAGTGTGTCTGTCGTGCCGCTACACCATACATACTACACGCGATTTCTTTATGTCGTGAGTCTGTGTAAGTCCTGAGCGATTCTCGACGCGACATAGGCCTCGTGTAAGATTCATATTCGCAGTGAAAGGCCTCTTTAGAAGTCTGTTCGCACAAAGCGAGGCTCCCGCAGTAGCCGCTCTATCTTAGTATCTACCCACATATGCATTATGCGGCGGATACAGATCCAACTCACTTACACATACACGCGAAATATGAAGGCCAGTTTTGTGTATGTGTCGCGAATACATACGGCTTCAATAATCAGCAGGTGAAGCGAACTACAGCAAGGGGGTTATTGCGATTAACTTTTATATCCCTTCGTTTCCATATCAAAGAGTAATGAACCTTGTTCCACTATTGGCCGTTGTCGATTAGTAACCATGTGATCTTTTAAATTCGTGTTGAGCAAACTTGAAGCGGAATTCGTACGAATTAAGACTTTCGGCCCTCCACTCGATGTATGATTTTTCTTATTTGAATTAAAAAAAATATATA
>DVQP01003578.1:0-10630 GCA_018231745.1 Danaus eresimus
CGGTTACTGTAAAGTAACCGAAACGTCGGGATTATGTAGTTTTAAAGTAATAAAACAATCGCGTATCAAATCCGAAAATACATTAATTTTACAGTTTTAGCTTATTTACTACACATTCAGTTGTATTCTTATGTTTTGTTAATTAACCGCTATATTTTTATCAGTATATATTATAACTAGGTGTGCCCTGCCATGCTTTTGCTTTTGTGTGAACAACAATAAATATGTTTTATTAAAGTTTAATTTTTCAATACTTGCGGGTATACACTATTTTTTGATTTTACATCTGGTTTTCGAACACATGAATCGTATGTTGTGTAACATACGATTGTCTATACGAAAAGCAATCCGCATCTAAATCTAGACCACACGTTTCTAAAGATTGACCCTGAACTTTGAAAATTGTGACTGCGAACGTCAATGGAATTGGGAATTGTAATCTTTAATATTGAAATGGTGATCGGGCCCAAGTGGATTCGAGGAATGCGGACATCCTAACCTCTGAAAGGCCCCTTTAAAACTGTTACTGCCACTATATTGTCTAATATTTTTTATAACTGCGAGTCATGTGCCGTTGCAGCTTTTTGGTTGGTTCATTAGTTCAATTAGGGTTACGTTTAATGTTAGTATCGTGAAAAATAAATAAAAACAATCTTTGAAGCGCGTTGTATATAGTGTCAATATTCCAGCTGAATCGGTGCAGAAATTTTGAGTTTTTGACTAACTAACTAAACATTTTATACCTAGATGAACAAAAATGAAGTGATAGCGAGACACGAGATATTTTGAGACACTAGTGAATGTAGTAAAATTTATTACTAAAAACTTTAATGAAACGCAACTTACGAACCTTTTTTATAATTTATAATCAATACCTCAAACCAGTAATGTAAAAAACTACTTTCCAGGGCTCAGACTCCGATATGAGTACAACCGGCAGTAAGCGAGATCTTCGCGGCCGTCTGTCCGGCATGTTCAGTAGGAAAGGACAGTTGAGCAGAGGGAACAGGTACAAAATAAATAACTACTACCGCTCACAACCATTAACGTTATTATTATGAAGATTTATTTTTGTATTTCATATTTTTTATCAGCAAAGACCAGAGCCCCGAGAGACCTGGTAGTGCGACTGGAAGCGCCACTGTCACTAAGCCTATTTTGCGCAACGCTAGCTCGTCCACCCTCTCTAGAGCCTCGCCGGCAAAACCGGTAAGTACATACCTCCTTTGCCCATCATTATCATTAAAATATATTATTATTATTGTTGTCACATTGAAGTTTTTGTTTTGCAGACATCCCTCAGTACAAGAGCATCTAGCGCTACTCCGGGTACAAAAAGGAAAGGAAAATGATTCAAGAATAATAGTGTTTCGCTTTTTTTATTGTATTTCTCCAACCTCCTATGAATATTCCACATAGCATGTAATATCACAATACATATCAGACAGAACTACCAAAAGAAAACTATCTATTAAACAAGAAAATCCCTCCGGATGCCATAAATGCCATTTCCCTACTAATGACACTGGATCTGCCCGTCCTTCTTAGCTGTTTGCTAAACATGTTTGTAATATTTGTTATTTTAGTAATTATAACTGTTGAATAAAATCCAATGTCTCATTCTGTATCGGGTATAATTTTTACATTGCTGAGTACAAAATTAAAGTATATGAATTCTGGTGATCATTTGAAAATCGTGATCGCATTCGGAGGCTAGCTCTGATCCATGAGGTTGGAGTCCACGCCGCCTGAAGAATCTTTCAGGATCGACTCGAATATGGGCTGCAAGTCTGGGAATGACTTGATCTGTGTTACGAAATCCATCAAATGAGGATTTTTGTCTGAAAATATAATTAAAAAAATATGTTAATAAATAAAAATTATGGAACAAAAAGTTAGCCATATCATTAAGTAAAATTCTCAGCCAATATAATAATAAAATGTTTATTATCTTAATATAATAATGAAATGATTAGCAAATGACCAATTAATTATTAAAAATTACTGAAACACCAGGCTGTTTATATGGCCACTTATAACACTATAAAAAATTGCATTAAATTACAAATAAATTCACATTTTATTATAATATTAAGTGAGTGGTCATTAGATAAACTATTCTGCTGGGAAAAATAAAAGACTGGGCATGTTAACAACCGGAAATATAATAAAAATTAACAAATAAAAATATTATAATGAGGGTCTCAAATATCCAATTTAAATTCTTATCAGCGCGAGTAGACCTACAAACGAAAAATTAAAATTACGAACATGCATTTTTATATATAAGACCTGCTTCCAATCATGGTATATTGTTGTATAATCTCTTATAAACATATAATAAGAGAAAACTTAGAGGGAGAAATTGTAAGCTTGATGAATATAATAATATACATATGCTCACCCGCGTCAGGTATCTGTAGCAAGGCGGCGGCAGCTCTGAGAGCTGATCTCTTGAGTTCGTCCTGCTTCTCGTACTCCTGCTTAACAGAGTTAGCCTTCACCTTCATAGTACATGTAGCGCGAAGCGGCTCCACCAAACTCTCCAGTCCTGGAAAAAATATCATTGATTTATTTCGATACTGATAGTTAAAAAAAGATCATGTTTTTTATATGTATATTCCTTGCAAATTGCAACATATTTTTTCTATGATCTTAATGATAACGACAATTTTTTTTTAAATAAATACAAATATATATACTTTATTTTATCACCATAACTTTTTTTTATATTTAAAAGATAGTTATAAAATTATTTAGTAGCATATTATAATATATTAGTAGCATACTCACTCTGCAGCACCACCGCTGGACACAAGTGGGCGAGTCTAGCGCACATGAGGTAAGTCAACATTTTGATGTCGTAGTGGTCTCGCAGGCCGTCCTCCACGTGTCTGAGGAACTCGAACACGTCGATGCGGTCCAGACACGTGCCCAGCAGAGTGTACATACACTCGAAGGCCGCCTTGCGCAGGTCGAGACCGTCGTCCACGGAGTGCTTGAACGGGCCCATCTCTACTTCTCTTATCAGTTCTTTCTGTGAAAATCATACAAAATTATTAATCAAATGTTTTAACCGAAGTCTGTACCGACCAATCTGTTGGATGGTTAAGTTTTTCTACCTCTATCCCGTATCTTTGTTGTCGAATAATATAATCTTCAACGGACCTCGTTTCGTCGAATATTAATATTATATGAACCCGCCCGACAAGCTAGCGAAAACGACAATCCTCAATAACGTACAAGGGACTTCATAATTAATATTAATTACCATGACGTCCCTCGTATGACACAGCCATATCAATAATATCGTTCATTATAACTCAGTACTCATTTCATATGAAACATGTCGATCATAAATGTCCTTCTATCCTTTTACCTTGACTTTAGTCTCGGCGTAGATGGTGGGCAGGACTTGGGGCAGCAGATCCCGTATCAGCGAGGGTTTGTTGTGAGCTGCCGAGTTAAAGGCCACTAGCGCCACACGCCTCACGCCCAGCTCGCAGTCGCGGAGGGGAACGAGCAGCTCAGACATACACGACCGCAGCATGCTGTCGATGGCTTGAGGCTGGAAGTGTATTGTGTTATTAATATACATTACGTCATCAATGAAACCGTAAACCTAACCTTTGTATAAACATGTTAAACGTTAATTCAACCCCAAAACTCACCAAAAGTTCTTAAACTTACAATGAAATGTATTCTATAGAAACTCTTTTGCTTTGAATTTCCATAAAACTTAAAAAAATTCGTTATATGAGTATAAAATGTTATTAAAGGGCTTGATAAACTTATTTTAAAGAATAAAACAAAATAGTAGAGTCCCGGGTACGTGAGAAATATTATCAGTGTTTATATAGTTATATGAGCTGACCGCACCTGATCCGAAATAGTGAACTTAACAGCGGTGACGGCGGTAGTCCTCGTGAGTGGTTCAGACGACTTCAAAAACTCCTTCAGATGTGGCAGAAGCTGCTGAGGTTCTAATAAACACAATTTTCCCAAACATTCCGCGACCTGTTGGAAACAGATGTCTATATTACAATATGTGTTTGCAAAAAGTTACTTAGATATATTTTTAATTCATAACCATAAAAAATTTACAGGTTTGATTGACTGATGATTTTTTTTCATTCTATTATTTAATTCAATATTTAAAAGTTTTCATTAATAACTTCAACCAATTGTTACGAAAAATATTTTTTATTTATTCAAAATCACCGCATATAGTTTTTACTTACGACATTGCGTGATCCCTCCTCAGCACACTGACAATGCTTAGACAGCTGCACCCAAATCTCTGGTATGAAAGGCCTCAACGCCTCCACACTTTCCGGTGTGCAGGACTCGCAAGCTATGATCTATGTCAAAAATATATTATTGAGGAATATGGTGAGACCTAAGACTTTCGCGAGTATTAATTTAAATGAAACTAATATTTTCAGATAACTACGCATATTTTATTGTTTTTAAAAATTACATACTGCCGATGTTTCGGTTAAGTCGGGAGTGTGTAGTTTTTAGAAATAATATAACACGTGTAGTAATCTTAAAATATTAGTTTAATATATAACAAGGAAGATATTTATAATAAACGTTTTTATGATCGAACAAATGTACCTCTTTAAGTGAATGCAGAAGCAGATACTGTCTTTTGGGTTGTGCTTCGATCTCGTTGAGTATGAACGGCAGGAACTCCGGTAAGTTTCCTACGGCCACTGATCCTAGCGCATAGCTCGCAGCAGACTTCACCTCTTCGGAGGATGGAGTGAAGGAACTCAATAGCACTTCCTTCAGATTAGGAATAGAACTTAGATCGCTGTGAAATGAGATAAAATGCTTTAAAAATATATATATTATTTGAGAAACTTATGTCCAAAAACATTTTTAGTGGTTTGTTTAGGAGATGCTGTTTAAATAAATGTTAATAAATTTGAAGGAAGACATCTTTACTTATATTTTTATATACACATATATTTCTTAGCTTTTGATTAAAGATGTATATAATTACATATGATTATTGCTTGCCGCGTTACTTTATGAACGAAATTTAAAATACATATATCGTTGGATGTATCATTATGAAAACTTTCAATTAAAAAAGAAAGTGTCTGAAAATTTAATAAAATTTTGTCCAATTATAGTTTTGAGATTCAACTACATAAAATGTAAGGACATGTCATGGCCTAACAAGAGTATATATCTATTAAAGCAAGTCGACACTAACAGATGTCGGCCAATCTCCGCCAGAGCCAGTAGGGCGAACATGTGATGTGTGTCGGATCGTGGCTGTGCTGCGTCCTTCAGGAAGCCTCGCGTGATGTCCAGAGCGTCCGAGCCGCCGGACACCACCACGGCCGCCACGCACTTCGCCAGCGAGTGATACGCCTGGGAACAAACTTGATTAGGAATCTAATTGTGTTATAATAATTCATAAGATAACAAACCTCATTACAAAGAGTTCGGTTTGTAATTAACGTGTAACACATCGCGTATAAATATAGAGTCGCTTGTAAAGTAATATTTTAAAGACAGCTTTAGTTCAGTTAAGATATTTTAGATAACACAGTATGTTATTAGAATGGTTCCGAATAGTATGACACCTGTTTGATATGGTGCGGCGTGGCAGCGTGGTCGGGGTTGTCGTGCACGGGGGCCACCAGCAGCGCCAGGAGCTCGCGGCGGCCGCAGCCCGCCACGTCCGCCGCGACCAGCGCTGATAGAACCCCCACCATCGCCTTTAACGCACCGCCTGCGTGATGACTATAATTAGTCCCTAGACCCCATTTCGACTAATTTTAATTGATTCTTTAATATATCATTAATTTTCCTTGGTGATGATTTATAGTTATGGTTTCTTAAAGAAAAAAACGTTGTGCTAAAAACAAAGTGCGTAGTTACTTTGTTTTATATATATCAGTATACATCACCTTGCAACAGCGGGGACCGTGCCAAAGCCAGTATGTTCGGTGTGAGTGCGTGTCGCGCGTCCGGTGTGAGTGCGGCCGGACATCTCTCGCAGGCGCCGCGGACCAGAGTCAGCGCTGTCTGTGCACAATGAAGGTCCGCCTCGCAGACTAGGGCTGGCACCTCCATCAGCACCTGGACACATAATATGACAAATATCAATATCCTAAAGTATATTTCTCAAGATTGACAACCCTAGTAAATATTTAATGATTTATGCTATTGCATTAATTTTAGACTTTATAAATACTTTGTCTGGTCAGTGTCTACAGTATAATTTATGCCAATACAATATTAATAAATAAAAATCTTAATATATTAACAATTTTACATAACAGGCAGTAACATTGGACTCACCTTGCTCAGTAGCTCTATACTGATAGCGTTGCTGTAGTTTTGTACGAGAGTATCCAACAAAACCAACGTAGACAGTTTTAAGGCCCTCTGATTTTTCCTCAAGAAAGAGCCCAGAATCGGTACTGCGTCGCTCTAAAATAATTTTAAATATTACAGATTACATTTCGAATAGAAAATAATTCTATATAAAACATTCCATACCAATATCGGCCGCAGGTCAATACGTAGAGGTGACGAAGCAATTTTGGTGAGAGCCTTCACAGTCGTCAAGCGCGTTATTTCGTTTCTCAATCTCTCCAAGAATATCGGGAGACAAACTGGCAGCTCGTTCTAGAAAAGAAAATATAATGTAAGAAAAACGGATTTTAATTCTCATGTATACTTTGGTCTTATATACACATTACAATTCACTATTATCAATAGTTTTAAGACAAACAGGATGAAGCAATGATGTTACCATATTAGAATCTCATATAGTAACAGATTTAATGTCCATTGTATTTAAAAAAATGTAAGGGATTAAAAAATATACGAACTTTGTAAAATTTAAACAATTTACAGGAAACATTTGAATGGTGACTCATGTAATAACATATGACAGGAGATGATAATTTTTTGGGATAAGAACAGAACTTTGCTCCCACAACCTGAGGGTCATGTCGTACAACAACTAAAATGCGACTGCGAAGATTGCAAGTTTCTATGGATATTTCCCTCACATTTTTCAATTCGAGTGTGAATTGACATACATCCCACCTCTAAGTAATCACCAAAGTGACATATGAGTTGTCCGGCGGTGGCGATGGCTCGCTCCTTGACCTCTTGATCCATGTCCGTGGCGCGGAGCCGGACGAGGGTACAGTCGTACATGCCGCGGACCCAATCCCCCACCTCGCGCTCCCCCACCCCCGACACGCCCGACACGCCCCGCGAGATGTCCTCTGATATAACAATATTACATTTCTTACAAATTGTGAAAAGTCTGAATCATCATCAACAGCCTGACAGAGCCCACTGCTGAGCAAAGAGATCTTCCCACACAGAGAAGGTTTGAGATTTGAAAAGTCTGAATATAATATTTTAACTAACGTTGATTTATGGGATCCAACCATAATAGAATGAATCTGACCGATTCTTTCTACTACGTTATATAAGCAGTCATTTTCATCTGTGATGGTAGGTTATACTTGTATAATATTAGCGTCACGTGATGACTGACCGAGTGGACGCATGACCTTGACGAGCGTCTGCAGGACGTGTAAGGCCTCCGCTGTCACTTTGTAGAAGGGGTCATGGACACAGGCCAGCACGGCCGGCAGGAGCGCCGACACGTGGGGTCGCATACAGTCGGGCGCGTGGCCACGGACCAGCCACACCACGAACACCAGCGTCTCGATCTTCATAGACGACGCGGTGCCTTTGTCGCTGTGGACGAAAACTATTTTTATACATGTAAAAAAAATAAAAGAAACATCGGCTCGCTTGTTGTTTAGAATACAAAGGATAAAGTCGATAAAATAGGTAAAAAAAGTCCCATACACAATTTATAAGAACAGAAAAAAATTGAATGCTCCTAGTTGTTGACTGTTATTTCTCTTGTGTGAGTCTCAATAAAGTATTACTTTATTCCTACAACTCAAACTTATCTCATTCTGAGTTAAAAAGACAATAATATAAAAAGGGTTCGAACAAAATTGGTTTTGAAGTGCTTTTAAATTTAAAAAATGCTATCAAACCTTAAAGAAAATTTAATTTAAAAATAGAGTTTAATTATATTTTCAAAAGATTTAATTTAAACGTTATTTAAACAAAATTAAGACAAATTTATTTGCCAATACATAGTGTAGTTTAATTTTAATGTTTTTTTTTATATTTATCTCACGTGAGCGGTGGAGTGAGTGCTCTGATGACTCTGGCGGCGTGGTCGGCGAGACAGCCGGGGGCGGCCGCCAACAGCTCCCTTAATAGAGCGAGGGCGCACGCTCGAGCCCGCACGCTCCGCCCGCGGATGACGCGAAGGGCTCCGCGCACCACGCCCGCCACCTGGAGACATATTTTTTAAATGATAGTTATTTATGTTTAAGGCGGCCCATACATCTAAAATAATATTGCACAGTATAGTTGATTGTACAATATTATTGGCAGTATATGGATAATATTGAATGATAGAACAGAAGTTTGAACGTATTTTTTGTACTGTGTAGGGTTAGTATTGCGAAATATTTTTTCCGTTCACTGTTCTGATTTTTGAGCTATTGGATTACTTCTTACGTTTCTCTCATGAAAATGTTGACGGTTTGTCAATCTTATTTCTGAAAATCATTCAACGTTCGAATTCAAAGAGGGTATACAATAATAATTTTGTAGATATATGGGTAGCCTAAGACACAAACAACCTGCTTCTCAGGTTATCGTCTGCATATGTATGTATATAAATATCTGTGTGTATATAACACCCTCAACTTATGACAGTCGCTGATTGCCCGACTTGCTACTACTAATTCGACCTCTATTTTATACCGACTTACAGTAGAATTGGTTTCATTTTATTATTATAAGATAAAGACAAAATTTTATGAATGAAACATTTAGAATGTACAGACATATTGTTGTATATTTTTTAAAGAAAAAACGTCACACGGGAAATAATTATTCATTTCAAGAAACAAAAAACATAGCTGGAATGTTTCATGTGTAATCAGCCTAAGAATGATTGACATATTGTAATTTTTAAACTAATACAGTAAATTTAAATAAAGTCTATGTTCCCAATACAACCACTAGTTGTATCGGAATAGCCACATAATATTATTGTATTAATACATAATGTTCATACTCTCTGTAGCAGCAGAGCCTGCGGGCTGTCCGCGGCCGGTATCAAGGGCGTGTGTAGGGCGGGAGGGGGGCGAGTCGCCCGCAGTAACGCTGTGTACGCCGACAGAATGTCACACTTCACGTTCTCCTCACGCTCTGTGAAATATAAATATATATTTATATATATATATTAGGCATATATGAGGGTAGGAGATAGGGCGGATGACGTATGAGCAGTAGTCAGAAGAGACCAGGACACTGCTTTCATTCTACGGCGCGTTGATGTTATAGATTTATCGATCGTAGATTTTACGAGAGTGATGTTTCGTTTGTTGTATTCAGATTTCATTTCACATTAAGTTTAAATCAAGATTGTTGAAAATTATTAATTTAAATGTTTTTTATAGTTTTGATACATTTATAATAAAATCGTATCGAATATTATTTATAAGAAAGTCAATTCTCATATTGGGTCTAAGAATATTTTAAAATTAATGTTACAATTTAAAATAGCACTTATATTTGATTTAATCGTTAATTATTTTTGGATATGTTATTCTCTTACTTTTTCTTATTTCTTTTATAAGTCATATTTCGAATGCGGAAAAATTTGTTATCTACATAACTACTTAAATAGTAATAATATTTATAGTTTTTTCCAATTAAGTACATATTAAGATTCGAATGAATTTTCAATTTAAAAGAAAAACATAATTTTAAAAACCAAAGTAACATTAATATATATAACTTTTTCATATTATGTCAAGAGTTCATAGTTTGTGTTTTGAAAGAATTAAGAAAATATTTCAAGTTTAAGAAAATAGTAGATTTATGTTGAATAATTTAAATATTAACGAAGAAAATGATTCATTTTGACAAAGTATGGTAAATATTATTTATCATTATTTGGTTTATTCTAATAATAGCATTTATTCATATTTATTATTATAATAACTAAAATACAATAAAGAATGAGAGTGTGTAAATTTTGTAATTAACATATATAAGTTCAAACTTTTCAGGAACTGCTGGTTCTTATTTTTATTTTAACAGCTTCATACACACTCCCGGCGTCTCAGTTTCTTCATCACGGGCAGATGAGATGTAAAATAATTTTATATTTTTAAAATAATTATAAAGCGCAATATATCCGATAATCATAGTTTTTTTAATGAGTACCCGCGAAAGTGTTAGATATCATAATATATCAGTCGAATGCATTTCTTATTCACCTTATTTTTTTTGTATATTTATTTTCGTCAATGTACGTATTTTATTTAGGAAATAAAAACGTCTAGAATTATGATAATATTGATGACGTCACTAAACAACCATCAAAGTAAAGGAATTCATACCCTTAAATCTCGCGATCAATGCCGGCGACACAGTCACATACATTTCAGCTAAAAGCTCGTGACGCGTTGAGATAACGGATTCCAAACATTTAGCAGCTGCGCGCCTCACCTGGACATACAGGTATATATATATATAA
>DVQP01003579.1:0-10630 GCA_018231745.1 Danaus eresimus
TTATCAACGGATGTTAAATGTCAAGGATGACTCAACAGCAAATAGATATGTTTTGCTTTACAAACAAAAATATGCGTAGAACATTCAGATTATTGAATTTACTACAAATTTACACACACATACAAACATAACGCAAATTTCATTGCCATCCTTATCTTTTACGTCCTATGAATTAAAATAGTAATTAAGACCTACAAGTAGCAAATATTATTATATAAAATTGTCATTAAAACTTGATTATATTTATGCATACGTAATTTCCGTAATCGCTGTCTCTTCGTGAAAGTTGCATGACAAACACTTTCAATCTAATGGAACCCAAAACAAATTGGTACAAATTTCGTCACATTCGTTTCCATTATGACTTTGCTTATTTATCTCATATATTACGATTAATTAAAAGTATTTATTGACTTTATGGCAATCGGTTCATAAGCAAAAGTAAATAAAGCGATTTACTAAGGTCTGTTAATTCCTATAAAACACATACAAAGTTGCTCTCATTAATATTATTAAATATGTACTTTCAGAGAAGAAATTGCTATCTGGTCATGATATAAGTGAAGGAGGTTTCATAACAGCAGCCTTAGAAATGGGTATCGCTGGTGTTCGAGGGTTGGAAATAGATTTACAAGTGGAGAAGAATATAACGGCCATTGAGGCGTTGTTTAACGAAGAACTTGGAATACTGTTAGAGGTGTCACAAAGTAATTTAAGCTACGTATTAAAAGAATACGCCCTACACGGGGTTAAGGCCAAAGTTGTGGGTAGAACTGGAAACTACGGCATGGAGTCACAGGTAGGCAATAAAGTATATAATTATTTTAAAGTTACAATAAAACCAATATTTTTTTTACGAACCAATATCTAGAGAGACGAGATATCACGTGAAAATATAAGTTTGATTTCAATGATTACTCGCAATAGTCTCAGATCTCATTATTTCAATGTTTGAGTATAGGATTTTTGTCAAAACATTTTTTTCCAGGTCACCGTGAAAGTGAACGACGTGTCAGTTTTGAACACCAAGCTCATAGATGTTTATAGGATGTGGGAAGAGACGAGCTTCAGACTGGAATGCCTCCAAGCTAATTCTGATTGCATCAACCAGGAATGGGAAGGTATATTAAAAAATACTTTATAAAATATAAACAATATTTTTATTAATATTTTGATTTATTCCGTAGGTCTGTCTAAACGTAAGGGTGTTACGTATAACGTCACCTATGACCCATCCGTTGGTTCCGTGAGGACAAACCCAGTAAGGGTTGCTGTGCTGAGAGAAGAAGGTTTGTGAAATAACTAACACATATAAGTTGACCTATGTCCACCTGACTGAGCCCAGACCCTAAGGCCTATATGAATTTTTTCATACTCTACAAAATGTAAATATTCAACAGGTACAAACGGTGATCGTGAGATGATAGCGTCTCTAATGATGGCTAACTTCGATGTTTTTGATGTCACTATGAGTGACTTACAAGCAAACAAGATACATTTAGATTCATTCAGAGGCATTGTATTTCCTGGCGGATTCAGCTATGCCGGTAAGCATAGATATATAAGCTATTTTAAGCCTATAATAATTGAGTCCAGTTCAAGATTAATAACGGAAATAAAGTTATATGCATAATCATGGAATATTATTTGTTTTTAACTTCAATACTGATTCAATATTGGATATTAAGGTAACTAAACTATATATTTTATCCAACTGCAGCTTTTTTTCTTCTTCTTTCTCTGGATAATCTACTTTTAAGTTTATAACTTCTTAATCTAAGGTAAAGTATTAATAAATATTTACTACCTCGTCAGATACCTTGGGATCTGCAAAAGGTTGGGCAGCAGGTATAATGTTCTCGGAATCTCTGAACAAACAATTCACTCACTTCAAAAACAGAAGTGACACATTCTCATTGGGTGTGTGCAATGGATGTCAACTGATGGCGCTACTGGGCTGGGTTAATGTGGATAATAAAAAAGATGAGAAAGCACAGATATTCTTAGACCACAACCAGTCGGAGAGGTTAGTTAAGGAACTTCTAAGGAACTTCGGCTTAATGAATATAAAATTAAATAAAAATAAATCTTGTCCTTTTATGGTAATTAGAAATAATATTTAAGACTCAATTAGACTGATTCAACTTTTTATTACAATATATAAATAACGTTTACTTAATTACAAGTTTTATGCGCGCGTCTTTCTTGGTTATTTAATATAATAGATATTTCTAAACAATCGTCACCGACATCTATCAGCGGGGTCTCGTGACTTTATATTAAAATATGTATTCCTGGAAAACAAACACGGAATAAAGGGATTAAATATATTATTCTGATGCTTGAGCTACATTATTCGAATGATTTATCATAATCATATCAGTACATGCATTAAATAATTTTAACTTTTATTTTTTTTTAAATATTAATAACTAAACATTAAATATGTTATAAACAGATTCGAATGCCGCTGGAGCGCTGTGAAGATAAATGAATCGTCGTCGGACGTGTGGTTCCGTGGAATGGGTGGGAGCGTCTTGGGGGTGTGGGTTGCTCATGCTGAAGGACGTTTCGTGACCGACAGGCTGCAACAGTTGAAAGATAACGATCAGATAGCATTACAATATGTTGATGATGAAGGGTCACCCACCCAAACATACCCCATGAACCCCAATGGAAGCACCGGTTAGTTACTAGTTATAAGCAATTGTTACTTCAAATTCATAATAAAGCATAAATAAAAATTTAGTTCTATGGTTAATTAATTCAAAATGACTATGTAAAATATTCTAATTGTTTAGGAGAGTTATTAAGTTAAAAAATCACAGTCTAACAATAACTGGTCTATCATATTTTTGTTTCATTCAATCTTTTAAGAGGCAGTTATTGATGTAGTTTACATATGTTAATTTGTTTATCATTAGCTGAATAGAAATTCTCTATTTCATTGCCATGTATTTTTAATACAATCTTATGCTAACTTCTTAAAAAAACTTTAGTTTGGATTTTGGTACTAAATTATTTGAGGTAAATGTTTTTTCTGGTAATACATACTTAAACTTATAATAGATATTAACTTACTTAAACTTTTATCTATTATAAGTAATAGATAACTAAACTTATATATATCAAGATCTTGCTTGATTTGTATTAATTTTCATTAAAAACTATGGTGTCTTGGTAATGTTTAAAAAGTTTTTTCCTTAATGTTACTATTTACTTACAGAGGGTATAGCGGGTCTGCGATCTGTGGACGGCCGGCACCTGGCGATGATGCCTCATCCTGAACGATGTGTTCTATCTTGGCAATGTCCAGTACCGCACTCTGCGGACAAGCAAAGCAAATATTCACCATGGATGAAGCTCTTCAACAACGCGTACACCTGGGCTTCACAGAACTAACGCCTCAAGAAGTAGTTTATTAATACTATACTGATAACGAGAAGCTCATATGAACCTCATAACACTAAAAAAAGTAAATATCAAAAATAATCCTAATAATAAGAGCAAGATTTTTTTACATGATATGTATTTATATAACACTTTATGGTTCAACTTTTCTAATTTACTCAATTTACTTTATTAATTTTGTTTTATAAGAAATGTGTCTTGAATAGCTATGTGAGTTATCACTCAAATAACAAATGGGAAACAGCTCATTCCGATGTTTTCAGTACATCTTTTTAACATTTCTCATTTATGTGGATTAATGTGCAAACCTGTTAAATATTTGTTACATTTAAAAATCATTCCTTTATGATGTTACATAAGTAGTATTAATATGGTCTTCCGAGTGTGCCAAATTTTATGTGGAATTTATTTTATATTCTACCATTTTGTATCATATATAAATGAAATCTCATTTAATGAGACTTTACCCTCTATATTGTACATTTTAAGTTTTTTTTTAATAGTAATTAAGTTTTATAAAAAAATATTTTCTTGAAACTAAAATATTTCGGATTACTACGCGATTTTTTATTAATTAAAAACTACATTATCCCGACGTTTCAGTTACTTTAGTAGCCGTGATCACGGGAAGACGAGAAATATCTCGTTATATATTTATAATAATAAACGAGATAAATATTTTCTTCTTATAAAAATAAAAAAATGTAATTTGCGCTTTTTGATATTGTAAAATTATTGTGGGGTATAAATTAAAAAATGCATTCCTTGTTAATGTTTATTTCCTATACTTTTTTTGTATTAATTTTTAAATTAAAAAGTACATGAAATCATACATTCAAAAATATATTTCTAATTTGTTAATAAAAGTATTTTTATTCACCTTTTAAAGACAAAAGAACACGAATGTCATGTATTTTAAAGGATGTCATACTTGAATACACCAAAATTTTATGTACAATGACATTTTTGTATTTTTCCCTTTCTGTTGGTTACTGAAGCCATTACTGAGGCCGGATAAGCTGCTTATCAATATTATTTAAAAAACTTAACTATCTAATGAAAAAAATGTCAAATTCCTCTTCTCCTAACCAATCATTAAGTAAAAAACTATCATTTACATTCTTAAAATTAATTCTTTAACTTATGAAAGAAAATTCTTAATGTATGCCTATATATGGACTAAATATTTTTTAATTAAGGTTTTATAGATTTACGTATTTTAAATAAGACCAAAAAAAATTGGCTATTATTAACTGCTTCATTAGGAAACAAAATTATGGTTAAAACGAAAATAAATGGACAATTTTAAATAAAAATGTAATAAATAATAATTAATTATTAAAGTTTAAAAAGATGACTTTTCAAGATTGATGAACATACTATATATTCGAGATATTTAGGAACTAGGTGATATTTAGGAAAAAATATTAAATGATAAAACACTGTCAACACATTTACAAGGTAAACGTTGCATAATCAGTTGAGGTAGAAATAAATTGTTGAAAACTCGAATTTATGTTTATTGAGGAAAGAGCAATTAAAGTAATAAACATTTGTGTATTCTTCTCATTAGAAAGCCAACTACCTATTATATAGTACCTAACTACCTAATACCGTTACAATACGCAAGAACAAATCGCATTTTTCGTTACTGTAAAAGTCACGTTTCCGATTTTCTAAATTTCCTTTCAGCTTACTTAACAAGGCCTCTTTTTAACAAGGTAATACAAAATTTTTGGTAGGGTCGAAAAGTCGCATATTAATTTTTAATATTTTCAGCCATTTATTATATTTCAAAAGTAAACTTTTATTATTTAATTATTTCCACGTAAAAACTAAACACAAAATAATGAAATGAGAATAATACAATATAATATATTCTTTAAAAATATATAAAAGTAAAAAAAAACACTAAAACCATAATTTAGTATGCGTGTATCGTTACCAATACTATCAAAGTTTTCGAACGCTCCCCAAAGTAATCGTTTTCGTGTAAAGTATAATGACCGTCAGTCGTCAAAACTGGAAACGATATCGACTTAACCGTGTACTGTGAAGTGATTGTGTTGTTTATTCTTAATATTTATATATACCCCATACTAAAATCTTATATTCATGAAGTTTATAATTTAATCACATTTCTATTTTCTTTACGGTCTTCGTTTTATCATAGAAATTAAAGTGACATTAAAATGAAAACTAGTACGACACAGTTTAAAGTAATTGTAGATTTTATGGAAAGGTATTAGTAACAACAATATAATGTATAATCTTCCTTTCCATTGTTTTTTTTCCAATTATAACTTATTATCTTTAGGTATGGAGATCTGAGTAAAAGCCAAAATGGGCTTCAGGGCAGGCTAGAATCTATAAAGAAATGGCAAATGTTAACAAATTCTTTAAATAAGGACCCTACAGGTGATAGAAGGTCTATTGAAAAGTGGAAGAAAGTAAGATCATTTGTTTGGTTTAGTTCATCCTATAAAATATTTATTCTCGATAAAAATAAAATACATTCATTATAAACTTCGAGTTATTAAACTAACACAAGTTCTTCTGTTTATTTATTTTAAACATTGTTAAAATTATCATGTCACACTATACATAAATTTTATTATTCATTAGGTTTGGAGTGATTTCAAAAATAATACCAAGAGAAAAAGAACAAAAATATTAAAATATGCGGGTTTACCTGAACATCTGCGACCTAAGTTGGCATTAAATGATTTAGAAACTAGAGTTCTTAATATTGTTGATCAAGGCGCTCCTCCAGTGGATGATAAGACAGGTGTTGGGGTGGAGGTAAGCTTATTATAATTTTCAAGTTGGTGTAAGTAATAATTGAACATTTTGTTTACTAATTTCATATAAACTTCAATTTTGTTCTGTGATTGTTTTAAATCTATATTCTCTGTTTATTATAAGTGGTTCCACAATATTACAGATACAGTATATGGACACTGCACCTCAGGAAGAAACGACTGCACCAACAACAGTACAATTCATATCAACGGAGCAGAATTCACAGACATTTCATGCTGAGAGTAGTAAGCATAATAAGCAATAATTAGAATGTAGTTCTTAATTTTCCATACAAACCTTTTTAAATAAATATATTTACTATTCAATAAAATATTATATTCATGTAAACATAGTAAATGAGATATATTAATTATATAAATTGGTTCTATAAATTTGAAAAACTATTGAGAATGATTACTTTATGTTAAAGTGAACTTATTTTTAGTGTCAGACGGAAACAACAGCGATTATTTTACTTCATCCGATGAGTCTTCAGACAGGAGTTCTGATGAATCTATTGAAACTGATGAGCGGAGGCTGTCTTCCCCTCGTTCTCGTCACGTTAATAACCATCGCGATACGTTTCAACGCTCACGTAAATCCAAAGGCAGTCCCGCAGGACCCTCTCGCATGGATCCATTTGAAGCCAGCGACAATCGTTGGCGAAAACTATTCTCAGAACTTACATCTGAACACATACGACTGCGAAAGAGAGAACTCCGACAGCAAGAACGGTGGCATGCTCTATTTGAAAGATGTGTTGAATGCATGGAAAAATTTATTAATAAATGACTTTATAAATATCTATGGAAGGAGAAAACTATTTTGATTTCAATGCACCTAACAAACAAATTTGTTAATGATTTTTTGGAATATTTAACACCAAGGTGATAATATAATCTGACAATTAAACAAATACATAGAGATTTTATTTAAACATTTGCATTCATTAATCAAAATATAAACAATACAGTAATTAGTAGAGTGTTAAAAACTCATTGCCTTAAAAATGTAGTTATATACTAGATGTATTATGCCTTTTATAATAAGATCTTGTATGTAACCATCTACATAGCAAATCATATTTCAACTGAAAAGTATAATTTTGAAGTCTTTTGAGATTATTTAGCTAGGAATTAAATAATAGTAAGATAAAAGAAATAATATGTAAAAATATTATACACAAGATATGTGTCAAGACTTTGTAAATTAAAAAAATAATTAAAGCCAGAATACTATTCAATAAAATATATAATATAGGTAGCAACACAGACAAACATGTGACATGAACATTTGAAATGTATATATGAATAACAATGAAATATTTTAAGTGAAAACAATTATTTTAACATTACAATGGATGAATTTGTGTACAATCTCAGAATTAGAATTGAATTTTCAGTTATGTATATATATAACTTACATGTTGTAAATAATATAAGAAAATTTAAATAAAATATCTCCCTGTTTTTAGAAGAACCAATTTTATTTTAAACAAAATGCTTATAATAACAGTAAAATACTGTAAAGCTTGTGAGTATGCCACTTGAATCAGTTTTCAAAATATTATGTATAAAATGTTGCTTACAAAATAACATAGCTAACTATTATTATACTTATCAACCCACAATTTATGTTCTTTGGAGGTTTAAATAATTTGAAATAAAAAAAGGCTTTACAAAATTCTTTTCAATTATAAGTGAAATAATCTTCTTAAAAAAGTACATATTATATATTTATTAAAATAATATAGTTTACTTTCTAATATATTTGTTTTCCTTAAAATTATAATTTTTTATTTAAACACCTAAGCCACATTAAATGTTCATTGCCATAATATTTTGCAGAGATTTACTTATATCTTTTCTTCTAGCTTTTTCTAAAGCATTACACAGGTCAAAAAACCATCTTTGAGGATCTGCGTTTTGGTTGTAATATATATTCAATATCTCCAAAACTTTATCAGCCAAATATTGGTGTTTCAGATCAATGTCGTCTATTTTACCTTCTGGTATTTTAAGATTTCGTCCTAGTGCCTTCCAAAAACTTCCAATTCCTTCTACAATTTTATTATTAATTCTATTTCTTTTAGTTATACTAATGTTAGTGTAGGGATGAGCATAATTATAAGCTTCTTTAATATCATTCTTGGATGTTTTGTCTGTATTATCCATAGCTGCGGGCAAAATAAATTATTACATCATAACATACTTAATAGTACTCTAACAAAACAAATTTTTATTCGAAATTGATGCTCCAACGCCACTCATTATATTAAATTTAAAAACTACTAACAATGATAGCTTTACTCAACTTTATAATGGAGGAAGCTATAGTACACAAGAAATAAAAATTACTTACTACTAAGAATGAAAATTTGAAATAAAAATCTTGATTTCTACTATAATGTTTAGCATACTCACAGTAGTAATTAAAATATTCTCTTTCAATGTGGTTAGTTTCATAGCTGTTTATTCTTTTTAACAACTCCTTATTGTTTAAACGTCTAGATATTTCCTTTAGAGGTAGTACATTATCCTCTGAAAGTACATCGCGTATCTCCAATATTCTTAGTAATTGACTCATTGTAAATATTTCTTCAAATCTCCTATCCGAGTCTATATCATCTTTGTAATATTGCTTTAATTTATCCAATAAATGGGCATGGTTATCACTTTTACTTACATCAAGCAGAACTTGTTGCTTTAGCTGTGTATATTCGGATAGAGTCATTTTTTAAAATACTGAAATTAAATCTTCGAGTTTTTTTTTTTACTTTTTTTAACATCCATTTACATTGAGAAAGGACTTACAAACTTTTAAAAAGTCTATTCTAAATAACATCACTTAAAATAACAACACTATCATTCAACATTATTCCCTTGATTTCTGATTTTATATTTATTGTTATATTTTTTTTTTTTGTCTCTTCTATTCATGTTTCGTTTCACGCAAATACCGTTAGAAAAATAGAGAGCTAAAAGTATTCATAAACGATGTACAGATTAGATTTACATAAACGTAACGAAGTAAATCCTAATTTCTACAAAAATAAATGTTTTTTTTATTTATACTTTACACATACATATTTGATACATGTAAAGGTATTACTTATCCAAAAAATATTGTACCACAACTCAAATAATAATAATAATTTTTATTATTAAATTAAAATAATGGACAAATAGGGACAGAAAAAGAAAAACTTTTAGCATTCCCATTTATATTACTTTGATTTGTACTCAATTATGTTTTATTTAATGTTAATCTTATTTTTTCTTTGTAAATCATTGTTATTTTTCTATATTATTGATTAAGTAAAGTACTATACTTAATAAAAAAGTTTTATTTTACATCTTAGTATATTCGTATACCTGTGCCCGATATGTTTATCACAGGTGCCTGGTAATTTAGGAAAAGTTCACAATTACTTAATTATTCACCTTTTTAACCAAATGCTTATTTATTAAATTATTAAATGTATTCTAAACCAATATATAATGTCAGGTTTCTATTTTAACAAGAATATGAGGACTATCTGGCCTTCTCATAGTTTCTAATATTTTTCTTTTATATTGGAAACTTAATCAAAAGTGCTCAGAATTTATAGCATAAAGGACAAAGAAAGTTATTGAACCTAAGCGGGTAATAAAAACATTCGTTTTTGTTTTGGAGGTGATAGAGCCTAGTTATGGTCAAGCGACTACAGCTCGAACACGGGTTGGCTCGACTGGGGATGTACCACCCTCTCACAATCGACTAGAGTGAAGTAGTCTTTAATAGCTGCGTTTCGTCCGACAAGTGAGAGAGCTGGTTTCAGTTTTCTTATTCCCATCCTATCCTCTTCCCGGATGTCGAACGTCCAATGACCTTCTGTCCTGCATTAGTCTAAATATGTTTTGGGGTATTGAGTGTGTTTCATCGGCAAGGGGTTTACAAAGACTCTGCAAATGACGTTTGATCGTAGGCCCTTCCGTACCACGTGGCGAAACACAAAAATCGACTCTGAAATCAGACCAAGGACAACGCTCTTTGACAGGATAATTATTGGAACATCAGCGTCCTTCCTTCAATCCTTTCACCTCAAAGGCGGAAACGCATCCGCGACATCACATTGAAAAAGTTTATGATACGTATATAATTTGCTTTCGCTTTTTATAGTGGGGGCATTTACCACAGCAGTTTTGCGATTGTTAAAATGAACTACTCAAAAAATAATGCAAAAAATCTTGAAGGGCCAATTTATTACAGAAGAGAAATAAAAAGTTTAGTTGGAGTGACATATATTTAATGAAATATATTTAAAAATGCTAAAAGGTTGGGGAAAAAGTTTCTTCGCATTTTTTAAGAAAATTCAAAACCTTTTTTAATATAGTTTATTTAAATTTAACTAAAGTATGTATGTACCATTTTGTTC